>CM038476.1:2500-191629 GCA_021464305.1 Kandelia obovata
CCCAAATAGGTCCGTCTGGAGTCGGCCGCTATCAATGTTGCGCAAATTGAAGTCGAATTCGGTACTAGGCTTTCTAAAACGTAAGTCCTGCCCATTCCATCAAAGCAAGACTTGAGATCTAGGGGGCGGACTTCCCCAAGAGTCCAAGGCATCTGGTCCGGTAAGCCCACCATATATTCAATCTTGAAGGGCGAAATTATTAAAATGCTTACGTTTTTTACAATTATTTCTGATCAGGTTTAAGTATTACGTTTCTTTTGTCGTGATTCTTTCATTAGTACTCTTCTTCTCTTACTGGGGCCTTCTGGAAGCGAGTCTATGAATATGTAGTCATATTGAAAGACGAAATAAGTAGTCCATATCTACACGAGAGAAGGAAAAAGACTTTGCCTGCCATTATTGAGTGTAAAAAAAAGAAAATTGGAGCAAATCCATATGAAATGGGAAACTAGACAGTGTCACTAGTGCAATTTCAGAAGTCCCATCGGAAAAGGAAGAGGTGACTTTGTAAATTCCTATGAACGGTTTTCTTTCCCTATAAATAGACGTTTTCGAATTCACCCTCCCCAAGCCCCCAACGTCTTTATGTCGGTTTTACTCGCCTCCTAAAGTAAGCGGAAACAAGAAGGCCGCCGAGGAGGCTGCGAGAGGAAGAATTTCTAGCAAGGCTCGTCAGTTCTTCGAGGATGCTGCGAAGAAAGCAATGAATGACGCTGATTTTCATAATGGTTCGTATAAACTTGTTTCATATTTTATTAGTGAATAAAAATGATTTAATTCACATTTTAGTTAATGAGAAAAATATCCTAATTTTGTATTGAAATTCCCCCCAATCTCCATCAGACCATTAGTCCCAAATCGCTTCACTTTAGAGCATGAGCTACGGTTTTGTTGTGTATAAAATGTTTATATAAATATCATAATATAAATAAATCGCATTAATGCTTGCCTGTTCCTTCTCCCGCCCAATGTTTGCAGGAGTGAACGGACTAAGGCACCCCCCAGCCTCTCTTTTCCCACCCCTATATATACTTCTACCAGTCTCTCAACTCACCCAATGCTCTCTCTCTCTCCCTCTCTCTCTCTCTCTCTAGATCGATAGAATTTCTTTGCTCATGCATTCCCTTACTCTCTGTCAACTCATCACATCCAAAGACTCTTTCTTTTTGTGGACTTTCTCAACTCTTTAGCGGTCATCTTTTCTTCACCGGCTTTAATCGCTTCTTGGGGCTGCAAAACGTGATACTACCCTTTGTCTTTTTTCTTCGCCGAGAAACTGGAAGGCCTAACAGGAAAAGATTTCAATTTGCGGGTCTTTCAGTGTATGCTTTTCTAGGTTTTCTTTTCTTGCCACTTTGTTTTGGTCTTCTATTACATTGTATTGTGTAGGGCTTTTCTTGAAACCTTCTGTTTTAGGGTTATTTCTTTGTTCTTCAATTTCTATCTTTTTTAATCCTTTCTGTTCTAGTTTTGTTCTTTTTATGATGGTTTATTAAAGATTTTTTTCTTTTGGTGGGGGAAAACAGAAGACCAAATGCAACTCTGTTTTCTTTGTATTTTGCACTTATGTCTGTTTTCTTGGAGAATAGGGTGTTTTCAATAATGTTTCACGTATTATTAACGAAGGTTTTCTTGATGTTTCAGTTTCCCTCATTTCCTTTTTCCCTTTTTCTATCAGGTCTCTTTCCATGTGAAGAAAAAAATTCCTGGGTTTTGTTGCTACTTTTTTTATAAACTCATATTTGTATGTGTTTTCTTTATCCCCTTCTGGTTGCGGGTCCCAATGAATCTTTTCTCGGTATTATGTTTCTTTGGTTGCTACTTTTGATCTTTTGACGATTTCTATTCGAGATCTTTTTGTTGGTGGAAAATAGAAAACTGAGTTTAACCCTGTTTTCCTGGTTTTTTTTTAATTGTCTTGTTTTCTTGGGAAGTAGAATTAAATAATGATGTTTTTTGTTTTATTAATGAATAATTTCTTGGTATTTTAGTCTCTAGTTTTGATATGAGAAAAAGGACCTTCTCTGGGTTTTTCCCTGCGTACTTTTCTGGGTTTTGTTTCTATTTTGTGTAGACTCTCAACTGTGCACTAGGCGGATGCTCTCTTGAACCTTCTGTTTGTAGGTCATAAGGAATGAAGTTTTCTTGCTATCTTAGTTTCTTTTGCTTCTAGCTTTGACTTTTATTATTAAATATTTTGTTTTGATAGAAAATAGTCTGAATTTTTACCTTGTCTTCATGGAAAATAAGCGTTTTAAGAATAAATCTTTTCTTGGTATTTTAGTTTCTTTTGTTCCTAGCATTGATCTTTTAATGAAGACTTTTATGAAAGATGTGAATTTAGCCTGCTTTTAGGTTTTGTTTTAGACCTCTGTTCTATTAATAACTGGGTGGGTTATGGTGTAGGGAGCTTTGGTTGATGATAATCAATGAATAAACTGATTCAACACTGGGCTGAAAGTTCCTCAGACACACATTTAGCTACTCCTTTGGATGTTGATTGCTATATTCTACTACACATTTAGATTACGGGCTCTAATAACTTTATGTGCTGCTCTGTTGGATCACCATTTATTCTATAGTTTTAAACACTGTGCAAGTTGAAGAATATCAGTATTGCAGTGATATGAGTGTCTGTTCTTGTTTGAAAGATATCTTATATTTCAGCTCTCATTTCCTAATCTCCCTGGTGTGTATTCAACTTATGTGTCCTTGTAGTCTGACTTTGACGGTGGACTTCTGTTGTGACAAAGGCAAAATATCTGGTGGTATTGAGGTATGGATTAAGACAATTTTACATTATAGATATTCTCTTTCTTTTCATCACTGAAATTTGAATTACATTACAGTTTCAAGTTCTTAAAAATTTCATTAATCAGACTTGTTATTATTGGCAGACTAAAGTCCAATATGAGGTACAATATAGATGATGATTATGTTGCTGTTTTGCCATCAATTAAAAATCTTTGTCAATGTTATTCCCTTTTTTGTCAGGATGATTTATGATTAATGCCACATGCATTGATTTCAAGATGGCGCACAAGATTATCTTCATTTGATGAGACCAATTTATCACTGGCAAATTGACATTCAATGGAAGGAACTTGCTGTATGAAGAGAGACCATAAGCTTTTGAGCATGGAATCCAAGTGGGGGTGGAACTTTGAAATGGTTGAGAACATTTGTTTGACCTGTTGGAGACCATCCATGAGGAGGCAGTTGCCCATTTCTCGTGGAATTCTTGTTTATGTAAAGTACTTCCTTTATCCAGTATGTTTGCAATTTGTTTATTCTTTACTTGGATTTCCAGAACTTTTACCCTTCCAATTTGTGACAGGAGGCTGACAGATGCAATTCATTTTTTGGTTCTGCCAAGGGATATAGGTCAGCAAATCTTTAATGGATTGGTACACTTGTGTTGTCTTACTGATTCTTCCCTTGAAGCTTTTATAGATTATGCACTTCAGGTAATTTCTTTGATGAATAATTTTTAATCTGAGGAACTTAGAAATTATTGGCTTTGAAATTACTTTCCAGTTTATCTAGAAGATTATTATGTTTCCAATTTTTTGGTTGACAGGATGTCCATTTGGGTGAATGTGTAATATGTGTAGAAAAAGTTAAAAGAAGTGGTTGTGACACAATGATGACGGTATCAGGGTAATTCTAACTTCCATCTAGGTCCTCTTTAAATACTCTGATTCATTAACTTTGACATTATAATTATCTGAGACTCACACAGAAAGTGATTCCTCTTTAAACACTACATAGTGTTTCCGTTATTTGTTTCAAAATTGAAAAAAAAAAAGTGTTTAGAGGAATTGTAGCTGCAGTTTGAAAAGGTACTGTTCCAGGTTATGAGGCTCTTGCGATCGACTAAATTATGGTTTTCAAGTCAGGGAGTCTTCATAGTTCTTCCTCCCATCATTACTGGAGTTTTTATTGGCAGAAAGTTTTCTGCTACAAGCTCATCCAGC
Organism: Kandelia obovata; assembly: GCA_021464305.1. Taxonomy (NCBI): domain Eukaryota; kingdom Viridiplantae; phylum Streptophyta; class Magnoliopsida; order Malpighiales; family Rhizophoraceae; genus Kandelia; species Kandelia obovata. The sequence goes on from CM038476.1 coordinate 6,478, forward strand.
CATTGAGGTAAGAGACATTCTGAAACATCTTTCTTTTTTCAAAAAATATTCATTTCATGTTTATCTAGCCTAAAGTTGCCAACAGTGAACTGTTTAAGAGGAACATCCCCAGGTCTCATACCAAGAATATTGAGAAAATATGTTCCTGATTTTAACCATCTAACAACAAAAAGGCCTGTATTTTGCCCATAGCTAAAATTTGAAACATTTTTTTTTTACCCTTACATGCAGTAAGGAATTATGTGCTAGTTTTCCAGGCTTGTCCATGCAAGGGTAATTACTCCATACCCTTGTCATATCCTAGTTAGATTCAATGGAAGTACTCTAATTCCATACCCTTAATGGATGCCTATTGTAACATCTCAAACTTTTGGTTATGTTGTGCAGCCTCAAGTGGCCACACACTGAAACTGATTATTTTTCTTCTTATTGTTCTAGTGTGCTAATGTAGAATTTATTTTTGTTAAATTTTGGAAGTTTTGTTAAAGCTATCCATTCCATTGAGCTCATCAGTATTGATTTTAATGATTTTCAAGTTTGCAAAACTGATTAGAATGATCATCTCATTAGTTCAGATTCTTTTGGCATCTCCCTAAATTTAGTTTACACTAAGATTTGCTTAGTTGTTGGTAGTAGGCACTTGAGAAACACACAAAGCATGGTTTCTGCTCTTGAGATGATTAATGTTGCAGCTGGGATCTTTAATATGATAGATATAGGTAAAAATGTACTGTTGAAAGAGTTGAGTGTAGGTAAGAGCCGGTGAAGGAATGTCGCTATAAAATTGGTAGCTATGTCTTATCTGTTCATATACTCTAATTTATGTTTTGATCATGAACTGTTTCTTTTTCCTGAAGGTGCAGGTCATCCATCAACTGATTCTTAGTAGGTCAAATCAATTAAATTGAGATGCTATCAATGGGCCTGTGTTCCCATCAATGACAAGGTGCATCACCTTGATTAGTTCACCTTTCCTGTGAGGTTTAATGGTTTCTATTCTAAATCCTGTTTGACCTAGTGATAATCCCAGACAGGATTAATTCCTTGGGAATCAATTTTAGCAGTGGAAGTAAGAGTGGCCAAGTCTATTGAAGCATCCTTAGTGGTACTTAAATTGTAAGATTTTATATTTTTGCACCTTTGTGTTCCTTTCTAGCATTTGCAGTGCTTTTCCTTAATATATATACTTTCTTTATTTGGAGAATGGTTTAATTCATGTTAGTCTTTTTGGGAATAAGTTGCAGATGTTGTTCTTGTTGCATATGAGGCCACTTATGATGCTGGGGCTTCTGTTGCTCGTGTTCCATGCATCTCTTTCATCTAGTTTCTAGATGAGATCCTTTTTCTGAACTGTTGCACTTCTATGTGATCTAGTTTTACTGTCACAAGACTTTTGTTAAAATGCACGTTTTGGGGTCTCGACAAAATTTTGGTCTAAGGCTATTTTCTAAGTTGTAAGTTGATTGAGTGTTCGCCGTTTTTCTGCTCATCTCATCTATATCAGTTGATGATCTGTACCTCCTTTTTTAAAAAGGTCGAGTAAAAAAATCTGTAAATATCCTTCTTCTTTTTTTTTTTGCCTTTTTCTTTTAATAATTCTCCCTAGCTGCATTTCTGAAAATATTAGACAGTAAGAGATTTTTTTTACGTGACATGTTATGCGGCGGATGCTGGATTTCACCGTCCCTCGGTTGTTGCTTTGCAGGTCGCGCATCGTACTTTTTTGGACTCTTATTGGGTGTGGTATATTCTCAATGCACGTAATATTATGACATTGGCATGCTCACCCAAGAAAAAAAGACATTGGACTTTGGATTGGGAAGAGTTGGTTTCTTGATTGGTAGAGCCCAACGGGTCAGAAGTATGCTTGACATCTTATGAAAATTGGGCCGCCCAATTTGGGTCGGTGAAACGCAAGGCTGGGTCTGGCCTCACTCTAAATTCGGTAATTATCCCACTCTAAATTAGGCGGGGATACAGGGCTGGCGCCAAAAAAGATATGGAACCTAGTAAAATTACCAAAAAGACATTGATATTAATTCACACTCACACCTATCAAAAATAAAAAATGTGTAGATTTCCAACAGTCAACATGTACATCGATATTTGCTAGATTTGAGTCAAATTCCCGATGTTGCCATGAAAAAAAGATCTCTTTTGTTTGTCAAGTCACGTGAGGGTTCGAGAGTAATTTTGTGGTTTTACATCTTTAGAGGCACGATAGGACGGAATTTAAAGTCACCTGTTTTGAGAGAGCGACGATAGAACGGAAGGTGAAGCCGCCAGTGACGATTCTCTCTTATATTTCCTTGGGTTGTTGGGTTTTACGGCTTGGGTTGCTGAAAGACCTTGTGTCAAAACCTCGTTTTTTGTTATTTGAAAATATTTTAATAATAAAATTTTTAATTTTATATTTTTAAAATTTAAAAATATCAAATTTAATAAAAACATAAAATTTATACAAATAAAAAACTTATTTTTATATATATAATTTACGCCTCAGTAAATTTTTCATAAAAAGCAAACCCTCAATTTCGCTGTGGTTTTAGAGTCAGATTCTGCATGCCACTTTTTTTTTTTTTTTGGAAGAACGGCTGAACATCGTATGTATGACACTATAAGCTTATTAGCAACTTTGTTCGACAAAAGACTCCCCCAAGACAGCGCCAGATTGACGTGAAAACAAGTCCGCTTGCCAATTTGGACAACCAAAACGTACCAAACAAACTTGCATCGTTACCTAACACCCCCAATAGCATTACTTTTTTTCTTTTGGAGCAGAAACTCCACTAAGTATACTTGGAAGATAAATTTCCTGTACGCATCTACAGTTCCTAAAATATATTTTTTTTTTCGGTCATTGGTAAGAATACCTTAGCTAATGAGAAGTGGGGTGATGAGACACTGACAGAATTCGAACCCCCGTCAAAGGGCAGGAAGTGCCTCGTCACCTGGGCAAGCCCGGACAGGAGCACCGGTACCTAGAATATTAGCAAAGAAATAAGACAAAGTGAGATTCACTCGTTCATGTAGATGTCGTAATTCACATAGGCAGAATGAAGAATCAATGCTCCAAACTGAGCACCTGAAGGCAACTCGTAACCTGTACACGTACATGAGATCGTAAATATAAAATTCACATAATTTAGAAGCCTAAGATGTCTGACAACCATGAATAGCTACATTTTTTAAGTACACAAGATTCAAAAACTCATTCTGGCAGGCGAGGGGAGGACTCGAAACTACAATTTACAAACGAAACTGCATGGAACTATATTGCACCTTCAGATGCTGTCTTTCATACTAATCTTGATGTTTTGTACTTTAATTGACAGTTGTAGCTTATGATTCTCGATGTCTTTTAAAACTGAAAGCAGGTTAGCCCGATAAGCATCACACTTTCGATTTGCATATTCCAGCTCTTTGGTGAGTTCTTGGATTCTCTTATCCATGTCATCCTTTCAAAAGAAAAAGACAAATTCATCATAAAAAGACGCCTGAGGAATCCTAATAGAGAACAGCACAAGCTGCATAAGTGCTCAAGATGTGAGGGTGCTCACATAAAAAGGGGAAAAAAATGGCAATAACATAAGCACCAAAGGAGCAGGACATAACTGCATCAAACATATCAGGTGAAGAAAAGTTTGCTCTTGAAAACAAATAGGCCACAATCCAATACAACTCAATATGCCAACATCATCAAAACAGAATACTGCAGTGGATTACTTATAGTTAAAAAGTCAATAGGAGGAAAGGCCTGGTTCAAAATCTGAAATGTCAACACAAGAGATTCAACTCTCTCTCAACCTATGGGAACCACTGAAGAGTATTGGGGAGAACAGGCAATACCATGATGTATAATATTGCAGAAAAAAAAATGTTTGGCTTTTGGAGCTCAAATTCACATTTCAGGCCCCATATTACTCAAGAAGCCTCTTTCTGGTTCAATGGCCATAATACAAGGTTGTTTCCTGTATCTTTTATGTATTAAGTTGATAAACTTTTGTCCCACTTCAGACTGTCATATAATTGGGACCAAAAAAAATCTCCCTACGTAGGACAACTCCAGAAAAGGGCAAATACCTGCCATCTTCACACCCTATAGATCCTCTTATGATACATAGAAGCTTAAGGGACAGAAGATTTCTGCCTAAAAAGCCTAAAGGTTGAATTGTTTTGATATCTCCTGATCTCCTCATAACAGATTTAGTGATCAGTTGTCTGCAGAAACAGAAAGTTAATGCTAACGGACAAGCACAAAAGAAAGGACTAGCATTACAACTGGTCACCAACTGGAAAGGGATACATGCAGGACCTTGATAAAGGCAATGTTACTAATAGAATAAAAAGGTTCCAATATTTAATCAATCCCAACCACACCCCCTGCCTCCGCAAGCAGACAAATGACGGGGAGAGAAGAGGGAAGGGAACAAGCAAGACAGTAAACAGTAGCAAAATAGATTTTCAATGATAAAAACAACCAGATTATGAAGCATCAAGGTCAGAAGCAAACTTTAAGAAGCATGCATGCAAGGCCGCTGAGATACACATAAAGACTGTAAAATGCAAATAGGAAGCATCGATTCCACTATCCCCTTTTGAATTTGAAAATTGTAGAACTGAAGAACATTGGCAAATATCTAAGCCTGCACACCACTGTTAAATTGTGGAACAAGATACCAAGGTGGAAAAACATCACCCCTATTGAACTTTGCAAACACCAGTGCATAGTCAGTTTGCAGGGTTTCCAAATCTTTTATTATGTGTGGAGAAATGTGGAACAAAGGAACTTAAAGCACCCAAACTTCCCTTCCAATAATCAACATATGAATTAGACATAAAACAGATGCGCCTCACACAGAAACTACGCCATGGAATTTTGAGACATAATTTTCAAAGATATACATATTTAGAAGATCAAAGGAGACATCTAAGGACAAAATGTAAGAGACTACCTAAAAGTTATGTGTGATATATAATGTGGTACATGAAGTACGTTGCATTATAACAAAAACAGTGAAGCAAAAATACAATGTCAACCAAAAATCATACTAACCTCAGAAAAACATGCACCAGAGCTCCTCAGATGATTGTCAGTAGCACAGTTGGTCCTATTTCCATTACTTACCAAATCCCCCCTCTTACGGCCATTCATTATAGTAGTTCTTCCCTCATTCTTTATTGCTAATGCAACTCTTTTTGCAGCTTCTTGCAGGACACTAATAGCCACATTGTAGGTGTCTAGCGACTTGGATCCTTCATCTGCAAATTTGAAAGCCTTATGGCGAAGGGTATTATATCGAACTGTATGTGATTCCAGATAATTGGTATATACATTGGTGGAATGTTCTTCCAATATGACACTGCTCTTGGCATTCCTTGTCCATCTCTTTGAAATGTAATGAGATGGAAGAGTAAGCACATTGGTTACTCTAAAAACTGCCAATACATGCCTGCAAAGAAGACCTGAGAACTCAAACATCTGACAACTACAAGTAGCCTTCATCTCCAAAACATTGAACTTAACACAGTAAGCCTTATGATCTTCCCCAAATTTTGCAACAAGATAAATAATGCTCTCTCCATCATCTTCTGCCTTAGATGCCATGAAAGTCAGGGTTCCAACCAACTCCTCTTGAAATCTCATAAATAATTTTCTTGTGTACAGCTCAGATGCTTGTTTCTCCATCGGAGATGGGGTCTTCAAAACTGGGGAAGTGTTCATTGTATCATAATCAGCCTTTACTTCTTTCTCATTCCGACTCTCTAGAGCTTTCTCATAAAGCTTAAAGAACTGACTCAGATTGGTTGATGCATTAATGTAACCATCAAAGTATGAGTTCATGCTATCACTTCGCTGGGTGATGGACATCTCTGCAAAAAAGGTGTCCCTCAAATATACAGGGACCCACTGCCTGCGATCAGAATACAATGTCTGAATCCATTCGTGATCTCGAAGTTCATATCTATCAACAAGAGACAACCAGCAAGATTCAAATTCCTCAATTGACTCTGTCAAATTAACACACTTATGAAAGTCTGCCTCAAAAGTTGGATGCTTCAGAAACATATGGGACAACTTCTCTTGGCATTGTTTGAAGATGTGCCATTTGCAAAGACGGTGACGGGTTTCAGGGAAAACCTGCATAATGGCCGATCTGATAACAGCATCATGGTCAGTGGTGATTGACACCGGATGGCGACCTGACATTGCCATAAGCCACGTATTAAAGAGCCAAACAAATGATGCTTCGGTTTCATTAATTAGGAAAGCACAACCAAACAAAACAGGCTGTCCATGATGGTTAATCCCAGTGAAGGGTGCAAAGGGCAAGCGATATCTATTAGACCGATACGTTGTGTCAAATGTAACAGTGTCACCAAAATACGTGTAGTTCATCCTGGCTTTTGGATCAGCCCAGAACACGTTGCCTGTACACTGATCCTCATCACCTTGCACAGCATAGAAAAAATTAGCATTCTCATCATGCATTTGCCTCAAGTAATCCAAAAGGAGCTGGATGTCTCCCTCCAAACTCCTCTGGCGATTATTTCTCATGTAGTTCCTGCAATCCACCTCTGTAAAGCCAACTTTGCTGATTCCACCATACTCCTTTATCAAAGCAGACATGATCCTACGGGGGCCCATTCCAGCAGCCTGCAATGTATCGATCAAGGTCTTGGCAGGTCCAGATATTTGCCTGTGGGAACGAAGACAGTGGACCTGATCAGGCGGGACAAGCTCGTGATTGTGTTCTCTAATGAAACCAGACACAACCCATTTGCCAGAGTCCTGCATTTTCACAGACAAGGATGCTTTGCATCCAACTCGAGTAATGGTCCGGGGACGCTTGATCTCCCTATCTTTGGTTCGCTTCTCATTCAGATTCCTAAAGCCTTCCTTGGCACAAACAAATTGCCTCTGTATGATGGCACCATCACGCCTAGAACGGCGGGAAGAACTGACACGGGTGCTGAAGCCAACACGCCTAGCATATGAGTTATAGAAGGCCTTGGCAGCCTCCTCAGACTCAAATTCCATACCCTCAAAAGGCTCAAGATCCAAAAGATCACCCTCAGGGAGGAAAATATGAGGGGTGGAAGCACCAACAAGAGGAGCAGTGTAGGGGGAAGGGCTGTCAGTCATATCCTCGTCATCCAGAGGGTGCTCAATGTCGACAGCATCATCATCTCCGTCATGCCCACTACTACCAGCTCCACCTAGACCTATGTCGAATTCAAGCACCTCGTTTTCCATTCAGGCAGAAGGAATTTCCTCAATTCCAATTTGCTAATCCAATTCAACACAAATATTACGGAGAGGTGATATAAAAGGTCTACGTTACCGCAGCTCCAAGATTACAGTGCAGAATCCAACAATCGACAATCTAGAGGGACAGCAGGCAGATAAAAATTGCAGTTAGACGAAAATAAAAGGAGATAACAACTGGAACCACTCATTATAATTGTTTTCTGCAAGGTTTTTAGGCAAAAACCAAAAAAGGTTTATTTTTGAGGAAGAACGAGGAGAAGAAGAAGAATGAAGTGAACCTCCTCAGGCTTTACGGACGGAAAACATACGAAACTTTCAAATCGTTTGCTTTTAGTTTCCTTTTGTCCGCTGTGGAGACGTGAAAGAGTGAGATGAGCTTCCCAAGCCAGCCGAAGATTTTATCTATATAAACTAGATAAAAAGAGAGCGAGCGAAGGAAACCGGTGAGGGGGGAAAGCAGAGCGGAGCGGGTGTAGAATTCGAATTCTAGGGTTTCCAGATAAGAAGATGGAGTTTGGGGAGAGAGGCCCGGCCCCTCACCTTGGTCAAACAAACAAGCACCTCCTGCTACTGCTGCTGCTGCTACTCCTACTAATAATAATAATAATAATAATAATAATAGAATACGAATAAGGAGCCAGAATCAAAGCCTCCTCTAATATAATACCAGTTAATAATAATAGAATAACAATAAAGAGCCAGAATCAAAGCCTCCTCTAATATAATACCAGTCTCCTTTCGTTTTGAGATTTGACGGGAAGAGGAAAGGCGTTTAGAATGGCATTGGCACGTCACACCCACAGCACAAGGCATGCGTGCTTCCTTCCTTGCACGTGCTGCTCCTGGTAGAGGCCGCACAGTCAGGTATTCCTCATTCCTTCAATCGAATTTCCTTTTTTTATTTTCTACTTTCTGAATTACAGTAGCATTTATTTATTTATTTAAGCCTAAAACGTTACACCGTCCGTTACTATAATATTAATGATAAATATGCTTAAACGAAAGAGTTCATACTAAATTTACACTATGGGATTGTAGCCCTAAGCTCAAATTTTTTGAAGAATAGAGAGAGCACTTTTTCTTAGGTAAGGTAAGGTCTAATAAATTTTTTTAAAAAAAAAAAAAAAAAAAAAAAAAAAAGAAGAAGAAGAAGAATTCCGACGACATGATTTTGATCAACAAAAGCAGTGTTTTCAGGGGCAAGGTTAAACTGAACAAGGAATCAAACCAGAAATGGAAAAAAATAAAAATAAAAAAGAGACCTATAGATGATTTGTTTAATATTTGGAGCGTACAAAATACAAAAAAGAAAAGTTCTAATTTACAGGCACTTTAAAAAAAATACAGGAACTAATAAGAAAAAGCAATGGGGCAAAAAAATAAAATAAAATAAACGGAATCAAGGTGGGAAGAGACGAGTGCGAAGGGTCGTCAAGCATGGGGCTGGAGGCGGAGGTACTTAAGCGGGGAGGGTTACCAAATGGGACTTGGTAAATGAATGGAAAATTATGTTCGAGGGGCGTCCGGCTCATCCGGCCCATGCCCATAAAAAATTCCCCATAGTAATTGTCTAATTAATTTAATCCTGATAGGTCCTCGTCGATAATATTTGATTTCAAATATATCAGACGCGTGTGACCCACCCGATCCAGCGGGCATTTCATTATTGTTATTAGAAACTAGAAGCCAGGAATTGAAAGTTGCAGCAAACCCAAAATCTTGAAATAAATCCACGCCATAAGGTTCGTTTCTGCCTTCCTCTCTCTCTCTCTCTCTCTCCTCTCTGTCTACCTTGATTATAGTTCAGTTTTTTAATACCGCACGTGGCTTGTTTACAGGGTAATACTAAACATGAAGAAAACAAAATTTAATTTATGGTAAAAACACTAATTTTATTAAGATAAATAATTTTATATAAATAAATTTATTTTAGATATTTTGTAATAAATTAATAAATTTTTTTAAAATATTTAATATTATTTTTATTTATATTATCTCTAATGTCACACTAATGTGTTAATTTTTATTTTATATCGATTTGATGATATATATTAGATTTGAAATTAAACTTAAAATTCATAATATAATTGTTAAAAAGGAAAGGTCGGTGCTAGGTTTAGAATTTTATTTTTTTTTGTTATTTAACCCTTTAAGTTAGGATAAAAAAACCAAGTTGTACACCAAAAGAGCAAGAAGCAACTATGGCTTATCAGCAGAATCAACGTCTGGCAGTTTGATGCATCATTTCAAATTCATTTATTTTGGCTAATTGACTCAGGTGTACTGAAGCGTAAAAGGCCATGACCATTGAAAATGTTATGCACGTTTCTAACGAGAAAGCAACGAAGCAACAGTTACGATCACTGGCTTCTTAACCGTGTAATAGATGTCGGAAATATGGTTCGTCATTGGGGTTATCAATATTGGAGTCCTTTTTTTATGTACAAACAATTGGAACATGACCAACCATGCGTGTAGCTTCCAAGAGGGACAGCTATATCCTAGTTGATCCGTGGTCACGTAAGGTGGTAGACTCCTCATCCTTCTCTGAATAATTTGAACTTAAAAAGAGACGGCATGTTTAAGTTCTTAACAATTAATTTTTTTTTGAAGGATAATTTTCGTTGCTAGCAATACCAGGGGTACTTGGTTAATTTTGCTATTTAGTTTTTAAATTAAATTTATAGCATTCGAATATTGCGGTAATAACATCCAAATCTTGGAGGGCAAGATTGTTTCCATTGTGCTTTAATGATAAAAATAAAAATAAAAAATACCAATGTCAATTGTTTTTGTAGTAAAGAAATCGGAACTTCTTATATAAGAGTGGAATGTGATAAATATTAAGCAAACTTAGAAGCCCAACGAAAGCTTTTATAATCTGTTGTATTCGCTAGAAGTAAAAGCCCATAATAGCGTGTGGGACAAATATCAAACACAACTAAAATTGTTAATTGTCATATAGTCAAGTGCTTTATACGATACCGATAGATGGATTTTTTTTTAATAAATACAAAATTATCTCATTTTAACATCAAAAGTTTTTTTATTATTATTAAAGTGGGAGAGAGGTTTGAGAATCTAGCCAAAAAAAAAAAAAAACAAGAAAAAACAAGGGAATATACGCAATTACATATTTTGGTGGTCGAATACAAATTCCTTTGTTAGATGGGCTTGGGACCATAACTTTGTATTGTGTTGTTAAAAGGAATGTCCATGTACGTGTCCATGGGCACCCAGGTTTTTTTTTTTTTTTTTTTGTCTCATTGTTATATCTTGCGTACTTAAAGGTCAACTTTGGAGGAAACGCCCATCTCGACCATGAACGATTAGAACACAAAAGTTACCATCTTACTCTCTAACTTTCTATCTGAAAATTACTAACAAAAGGAAATAGAATAGTATACTAACTTTTGGAACAATTATTTTCAATGCTTGATTAATTTTCAAATCATAAATCATTGATCATTGATGAATGGCTTCACGAACATGTACAATTGTACGCACGTAGAGGGGAAAAGAATGGTAGAAACAAAAAACGGCAAGTGTCAAAATAAAAAAAAAAACGAGGAGATAGAATAGAAAAGAAAAGAGGTGAATGGAACTGGGGGAAATTACGTGGGCGTGATTGATGGAATGGAAGATGGAAGAAGCATTTAATTTAGGCAGACACGATTATATAAGAGAGCATTTTATTGTTAGGAAAGGAAGACGTGATCCATAACAGAGCATTTTATTTTTATTTTTGGATACAATCACAGAATTATATTTTATCAGACGAATAAAGCGAATATTTTCGCTTTTCACCCCAAAATAAATACAACAACCTGACCAATACGAGTTTCCTTCGAGAGATATACATATATACTTTTTGTCTTCTTCTCCTACTAAATATAACGAGAGGAATCAGAATCGCAGGCTCTTCTTCCCACTTTCTGTTCCGCCCTTTGACCCGGCCTTTGAATGGCCGCGTGTATCTGGACTTTGGACTGCGTGCCACCCGTAAGAATATTGTTAGGAAGGGAGGAAAGGCAAATAAATACCTCTATCTTACTTGATCTGCTTTCTTGGCCAGGAACGCAATGCAAACATTTCCGCGCCACGCTCTTGCGTTACCATTCAAATTCTAAAGAAACCCACACACACAAAAAAAAAAAAAATCCCGACCCAAAAACTTAAAAGATACCAAAAGGGAAAAAATTTGTGAAACGACCCGACCCAAACCCGCACCCTCAAATCCTCCTCCCACGCCTGCCCCGCTCGCCCAATCAATTTGTCGGAAACTCTAAAATGGAGGGGCCCGTCGGCGTTCTGCTACGCCTACTTCCAATAACTGTAAAAGCGGTGGTCGACACCACCAGTTTTGGCTACATCCAGCAAAGGCGGAAGGCCTCCTCGGGCTCGGTATCAGTCTGTGCATCAGATGCGTTGCCTCTCCCCCTCTCTGTCGTTTACTTTCTGCTGGGCCGCTGGCGCGATAAGATCCGTACCTCCACTCCTCTCCACATCCTCTCCCTATCCGAGATTGCCGCTCTCGTTGCGTTCCTCGCCTCTTTCATTTACCTCCTTGGCTTCTTCGCCATCGACTTCGTCCAATCCCTCATCCTGCGACCCTCTACTGATGATGTTTCGGCTGCCGATGCCGATGATGATGTTCACATCCTCAAAAAAGATTCTTGCAAGTTTCCACCCTGCGCTCAATCCCTTGAGTGCTCTCATCTTCCTCCTTCTTCCCCTAAACACATCAGCAGAATTCCTCTTCATCTCCCCAAGCCCCAGCCCACCACCACCACCAAAGCGCTCGACGATATTCCGACTCGGAGTCCAATTCCTGCACCCTCCTTGGCTTCCGCGCAAGAAAAAGAATTAGAACAAGACGAAGGAGAAGACGAGCGCATCATCTCTTCTGTGGTCGCCGGCATCACTCCCTCCTATTATCTCGAGTCTAAATGGGGGGACTGCAAACGTGCTGCCGCAATCAGACGAGAGGCTTTGCAGAGGATGGCTGGCAAGTCCCTCTCTGGTTTGCCTCTGGATGGCTTCGATTACGATTCCATTTTGGGACAATGCTGCGAGATGCCCGTTGGGTACGTTCAGATCCCCGTTGGGTACTCCGTCCCAGTGGCCACCACTGAAGGTTGTCTGGTTGCCAGAACCAACAGGGGCTGCAAGGCCATTCACTTGTGCGGCGGGGCCACCTCCGTGTTGCTTAGAGACGGGATGACGAGAGCGCCCGTTGTCAGATTTCCCAACCCTTTGCCCAATTGAAGCTCTACTTGGAGGATCCTCACAATTTCGAAACCGTCTCCATGGCTTTTAGCAAAACTAGCAGACTTGCTAAGCTCCAGGGCGTCAAGTGCGCTATTGCCGGCAAAAATCTTTACTTGAGGTTCTCTATCAGCACCGGCGACGCTATGGGAATGAATACGTCTTGGATTTCCTCCTGAATGACTTTCCTGACATGGACGGAATTTCTGGTCATTAACGTCTTTATTTTTATTTTATTTTATTTTTTGTTCGTTCGATTTTTAAATCTCTTATTTATAAAATTTTAATAATGCTCCTCCTCAGATTAATAGTAATATTATTATTATGGATCTGTCTGCTGGCATGGCATGCTTTTCCAATGCTTGGTCATACTAATTAACTAATGTATAGTATATGTTTTACTGACGGGCTGATTCCGTTTTCCTCCTCCAAAGAGGTGGATTGTTTCAGTTATTCATGAATGAATTAATTACAATATGAATATTACTATGAATAGGAACGTAGGTTTTAATGTTGACCATGATAATGAAATGATGATGCCGATGCGTCAGGAAACTTCTGTTTGGATAAGAAGCTGGCAGCTGTGAACTGGATAGAAGGAAGGGGCAAGTCGGTGGTATGTGAAGCCATCATCACGGGGGATGTGGTGAGTAAGGTGCTGAAGACAAGTGTGGAGGTGCTGGTGAAACTTAACATGCTCAAGAACCTGACTGGTTCTGCCATGGCCGGAGCTCTTGGAGGATTCAATGCTCATGCCAGTAACATTGTTACTGCAATTTACATAGCCACCGGCCAAGACCCCACACAAAATGCTGAAAGTTCTCATTGTATTGCCATGATGGAAGCTGTTAACAATGGACAACATCTTCACATCTCTGTCACCATGCCTTCCATTGAGGTAATTTAATTTGCCTCTTATGAATGATCCGTTGTTAGAAGAAGAAGAAGAACAAGTGTTTGGAATGGATGATTGGGTCTTACACGACAATGGACTTAATGTAATGTAATGTAGCACTACATTTCTTTTCTTTTGAAACCAAAAATCAATAATAAAATTTCATTGTCATCATCTTTCATTTCAGTTTGGTACTGTGGGAGGTGGCACTCAGCTGGCATCTCAGTCTGTGATTGAACTTGCTTGGGGTCAGGGGCGCTAGCAAAGAGATGGCAGGAGCAAACTCGAGGCTCCTAGCCACCATTGTTGCTGGCTTTGTTCTTTCTGGGGAACTCTCTCTCATGTCGGCAATTGCAGTGGGGCAACTTGTTGAAAGTCACATGAAGTACAATAGGTCAAGCAGAGATATCTCAGAGGCTTCTTGCACTTCTTCTAGCTAAATATGTGGGGTGGCTGGCAAACAGGTAGCTACTCCCATGGTGTTTGTTTTACTTTTAGGTCGGATCCACCATAAACAATCTGCAATGTAATGTAATGTAAACGATGCTCTGATATTAATTTGTGTAAAATTGTTATGAAACAATAATAGGTTATCTTTTTTATCTTGCTTGCCACCAAATTCAGGTAGCAGTTGGATGCATGCATATCTATCTCACATATGTTGAAGTTGAAGTGAAAGTGACAAAATACACATTTTCCTACAACGAGGAAATAAACATAAAAAAAAGGTCAATGTCCAAATTGGAAATTAGAATTTGCAGACATTGTGCTTGGATTGATAAGTAATTCTGTCTGTTACGGGGCAGGATGCTCAAAAGTATTATGGAGAATCTTTGGCCCTCTTACAGCATGGCGTGGAGCTATCAGTGGGCCAGGACTCAGCTTCCAGGTTAGATTAATCAATCAACCTATAAGATGTCGTAGGACCTGTTTTTATGTGATTGTAACTGCAAACCTGAAAACATTTTTCCAGGGGACTTTCGGTTGCATGTTACAGGTGTCTCTACATTCAATAACACAGTGCATATTTGTTCATGCCACAGAAAAATGAACTCCTCTTACAGTTTCAGAGAAATAATTAGTTTCTTGATTTGATTTTAAATATTTATTTGGTACCAATGTCACCGATTTGATCACATACCATTACTAGAAGCAATGCTAACTAAAGGCAGCCTGATTTAGAAGCAAGATAACTTACCAAAGATCTAAGGGCAGGTCCGCATATTTTAATCCCTTAGCTGTTCGAGCAAATCCTAGTATTATGTCAATCAGCAATTAACAATGTAGTCCATAACAACCTACCCAAAAAAGGGAAAATACTGTCTTAGCCAATAATAGTTCACAAGATATAAAGTTGGGACTAGGGATGCTGCAAAGCTACTTTTCTCAACATCCTTCTACTGCTTTCTCCCTTTTGCGACCAAGGAGCCCGAGGATTTGTAGGAATCATAAGTCAATAGAAAGGTAGACCTGTGACCACCAGAGATGCAAATGCTGATGAACTCCTCTTTAAAACTCAGTCTGCAGTTATTAGCCAGGTTTCAGATTCGATTTCAAAAGCCTCTCATGCTAAAATTGTTTGCCTTCAAATGTCTGACCAAATTGCCAGCTTGCGGATGCAACACTGTAAGATGTGAGGGTTCTTCCATTGCTAGTAGTCACCTCGAAAGATAAGGGTTGTCCTACAAGATTGACGTTGGACTGCCAGTTTTGTCCCCAGTTCCTTGCCATAGGTATCCATCCTGTTTTTGATCCCTTCACTTTCACAGCAACAACTTCCCCATCTAATCCTACGTTAGTAACGAGGACTTGATAAAAGTGAGAATTCCCACTCACTGTGAATCTCAGCCCACCCTTTCTTTCACACTTGATCCTACACAAATTGGCATAGAAAACGAAAACGCAAGCAGAATACCAAAAGTCCAGTAAGTGGACAATGTGTTTAATCACTCAATTTGCCACTAACTTGCTAATCAATTAGTTTTACCTCACCTCCTATATTGTATCGGCACAATATCTGCTTTCCTCTCTGCAATTTCAGCAAACGCTTCCTCTGACAGCTCAAAATGTTCTTTGGGAAAGTTGCACCAGCCACCATACTCTGCTGAAAGCCCATAATTTGGAGGACAGAAATCTGTCGCGGTAAGAATGACTAAGGGGCTGCCTTGCAGGCACCACAAGATATGATCTACACATCTTACCTCAAAGCAAGCCCCGCAGGTATTTCCCCTTTTGAAAAGCATGCTGCTTAGTCCAGCGCTATACTTTCCATAGGTAGCCTCGTGAAGGTCCCCATACCCACAAGCTCCTTCTACAATATTAGCAAATGGTTTATGCATACTTAAAAAAGTGTGAATAGACATAAAATGAAGGAAGATTATGAGTTGATGCCGGAAGTTTCATGCACACAAAGACCTATTTGACAGAAGATTACCTATAGTGATTGGCCCAACTTTTTCTTTTGTGTATGTTGCAGTAGCAGACTTCCATTCCTCATCATTGGCAGTGCCCTCGCATGCCTGTGATAAAATCAAGCAGATAACTATGGCTTGAAGTGTACCCATTTAATCGGATTTTTTTTTTTGGGGGTTCTATTGCGTTTCTCTTGTTATGGATGGCCGGGAATTGAAGCTTTGATTAAAGTCCACTTTTTTCCCAGTGAAATGTCCCGAATCGCCTTCGCCGTAAAGGTAGCTTGGTTTGTCAGTGGACTCTACGTGGAATACAGTGCATAAATTTGACAGAAAGCCGAACGCGAAGGCCTCGGTTCAATTATGTGGGGACGTTCGGCAAGCCCAAGGCGAAGTATTGTCTAGTGGAGACCATCGGGACAAAAAGTAGTTCTCTTCTTTTAAATTCTATACCTTCACAAGCTGCGAGTGTGAAACTGTATATGTTCTTTAAAAATTAAAAAAAAAAAACAGAGAGAGAGAGAAAGAAAATGACGGCCTGATGATGCATTTGCCAAAATATTGGAGTGAGAAGAGTCACAGGAATAGGCTTGTAATTGTGGCAGACGCATTTGGCAGAGAGCCCAGCAATAACCCGGAAAATGAGCTCCAAAAAGGACGTAATGCCGGGACGGAAGGATGGAGAGGAAGTTTTATGGTGTGGGGTTTACATAGGTTTTATTTAATTTTTTAAAATAAAATATATAGTGTGTAAATAATTAAAATAGAACGTATAATTGAGTGTCATGTATCGTACATTTAGCATTTTTTTAACAATTATTTATATATTTTTAAAGTTTTGTGTATATTATGTGTTAAAAAAGAAAAAAGCTATCGCTCCCATGTGCCCGTCCGCAGTTCTAAGGTTTTCCCTTAAAAAATTTCTACCTCGGATTTGGTTTCCACCAGTTTCTTTCTAATATTAAGCGTTAATTTTTGGCTCTTCTTTTCAGAAATTAAACAAAGGGGAGATTTGGGGCGGAGGGGAAGGGGAACACGTGATTGACGGATTGGGAGACTTTAGTATATTTTATTATTATTTTTCGCTGGATTATAATAAAGGCGAAGTAATGGAAATAAATTAATCATTTAATATCTCTTAGTGAAGAAATTTGCCATATATATCCCTTTCTATAGGTTCTCAATCTTCTTCCAAATGAGATAATTCAGTTTCTTCTGCAAAATATTCAAATGTTTTCTTCCTTTTTTTTTAACCATACAGACAATACAATAAATCTTTCAACGTCGGAGAATTTGTGAACATTCTCTGCAACGCAATTACATGTGCTCTGGGCTGTCTTTTACAAGTAAAGGGAATTTTCTTCAATATTTAGGGAGAAAAGTAACCTATAAAAAAGAAAACAATTGTCACAAAATTAAAAGAGTATTACTGTGTGAGTGTAGATTAGAGAGATATAATTGAAAATATTTTTTAGTAATTTTGATCAGTTACTTTATATATATATATATATATATTCATTTGATATTTAAAAATTATACTAAATCTTTTTTTTTCATTCAAATTAAAAATTTTTGATGGAGAAACAAACGTGGAAGTTTGGAGACAATTGATTAAGGGCATTGGAGTTTCATAAGGAGGGTGTCAAGCTCAGAGTAACTGACAGACAGGAAACAAAAAGAGAAAATTATTTTCATAAGATTTAGGAAATAAAGGGAAAAAAGAAATGAATGCAATCAAATTGTGGTAAGAAAAAAAAAAAAAGAGGTCTCAAGTAAACAAAAATGACACTGTAAAGAAAATTTTGTAACTTTATTTTAATTAGTGTATATTGAAATCTAAATTCAAATTTTTTTAATTTCAGAAACAATTCTAATATTGTTGGACTAAAAATACATGGCCCAACACGTATTATATTTTAGTAAGCGCAACACAAATATGAGGTGTGTGTGGGTATGTGAAGGAAGGCCTCGATTATATAAAAATACATGGGCCCAAAATCAGCACTTAGGCCGCCCCTAATATATTTTTAGTAAGGCCAGGCTCTCCCTACAAGAGGAAGAGGATCTTCTAACTCCCAAACAGAACCTTATCGGGAACCCACCGAGTTAAGTAACCATGCAAGCAGCGCACATGAGAGAGAGAGAGAGAGAGAGAGCAGTCACCAGAGGAATCTTTCCAATCTTCATCCAGTTTCCTATACATCTATATAATTTATACATATTGGAAATTGAAAATGGAATGAAACAAAGGTTGGCTGGCTTGAATACCATATTTATTTGTCAACAAGTCCTTGTTTTCTGCTTTTATCTTATCTGCCAGCAACTGTTAAACAGTAAGCTTCCTGATTGAAATGATTTTTTTTTTATACGTCACAATCACATACATAAATGTTTCTCAGGAGACAGTTCTAATCCCGAAAGATAAAAAAAATAAATAAATTTTATGAAAAAAATATTTATTATGCAGTCGATAATTTAATATAAATTTTATATATATATATATATATATATATATAATCACACGCAAAGACACCAAATTGTAATTGAGAAGGAAGATAACAATTAAATAAAAACCAGCCTCGCAGTGAGGGTGTGGCAGGCTTTGCAAAATCACAAGTAGGCTGCTACTGCCGACCTATGTCTATGTCTATGTGGCTATTATTCACGTTCACGATCATCCTCGCCCTAACTAATCTGAATCTTGCACCAGCAGCACTAGTACAAGAAGCACAAGTCCAAAGCCCAGCAGTGGCTGAAGATTCGTCCTCGGCGGCGGCCGCCATCATATCAAGATTCCGACGCTACCTCCAAATCAATACTTCCCAGCCAAACCCTCTTTATGCGCAAGCGGCCGATTTCCTACTTGCTGAGGCCCAATCCATCGGCCTCTACTCCCAATCCATCGAGTTCGTCCAGGGGAAGCCTCTCCTACTCCTCAAATGGCCTGGCTCCGACCCTCGCCTCCCCTCTATCCTTCTCAACTCTCACACCGATGTCGTCCCTGTGGAGGCCCACAAGTGGGCCCACTCTCCCTTCGCTGCCCACCTCGATTCCCTCGGCAACATCCATGCCAGAGGCTCCCAGGACATGAAGTGCGTTGGTATGCAATACCTGGAAGCCATTCGCCGCTTAAACTCTTCTGGCTTTCGCCCTATCCGATCCGTCTACCTCTCTTTCGTCCCCGACGAAGAAATCGGTGGCCACGATGGTGCCCAGAAGTTCGCTGATTCCACTATCTTCGGCGACATGAATGTTGGGATTGTGCTCGATGAAGGTCCTCTCTCTGTTTTTTTTTTTTTTTTGTTTTACCTCTCCCTTTCGCTTTTGCTATTGTATTTGTATGTTGTAATACTCTTATTTTGCATCTGTAAATCTGTGATTCAGCATATACTCACTAGACCTTTCCTTTTTTTGGTACGTCGGAACAAGTAACACACTAGACTAGACCTCTATTTGTTTCGTTCTGTTTGTACTCCATTCAACGAAGTTCCAAATGTTTGTGTCTCGTTTGGTTTTGCTAACAGGGTTGGCTTCACCCAACGAGAAATACAGGGTGTTTTATGCAGAGAGGAGTCCTTGGTGGTTGGTCATCAAGGCCACTGGGTCTCCAGGCCATGGAGCTAAGCTCTTTGACAATAGCGCCATGGAAAATCTTCTGAAAAGCATTGAAAGTATTCGGAGGTTTCGCACTTCTCAGTTTGATTTGGTGAAGGCTGGTTTAAAAGCCGAGGGAGAGGTCATTTCTGTCAACATGGTCTTTCTTAAGGCCGGCACTCCCTCCCCAACAGTAAGTGACCGAGTTTCTGTGTTTTACCAATCTTTACCCATTTGTGCACTGCTTCTCTCTCTTTTGTCGCCCCTATGAATGCAATTTTACTCTTCTTCTTCTTTGTGGCCAGGGATTTGTTATGAATTTGCAGCCATCCGAAGCAGAAGCTGGTTTTGATATTCGGGTTCCACCAACTGCTGATCCTGCATCTCTTGAGAGACGGATTACCGAGGAATGGGCACCTAATTCACGCAATATGACTTTCCAGGTACTAATAAAGTTATAAAACACTTCATCT
Source organism: Kandelia obovata (assembly GCA_021464305.1). Taxonomy (NCBI): domain Eukaryota; kingdom Viridiplantae; phylum Streptophyta; class Magnoliopsida; order Malpighiales; family Rhizophoraceae; genus Kandelia; species Kandelia obovata. The sequence continues at coordinate 26,392 of CM038476.1, forward strand.
CTGATGTGTATCTTATCAGGAAACATGAAAAAGGTGCAACTTCATTGCTTTTATTGTACGACAGCATTTGTATTTACTACATGAGTATGTAAGAATGTATCCATACTAATAATAGCTTTAAGATAGAGTCTGTTTTACCCTGGTGTCTTCTATGAAATTCAGTTTTGCTGAGGGTTGCTTGTGTAAATTCTTATTGATGGAATAGAAAGGGGAGGCCTTATTGTATTTTCATCACGAGAGGTAAGACGTGACTTGTGAGGACAAAACTCTGATTGCACGTGATGAGGATCAATTTATGATTTTATTGGGGCCCATAAAGCATGAACTTTTCTTTTAGGCTCTCGTCAAGATTAATGACATTTATATGGTTTTGGTGCATCCGTCTGTAATTAGATGATAAGTATATCTCTTCCAAGATGCATGATCTGGAAAATAGTTAAGCATTTATGTCTCGCCTTTCTTGGTTTTTTCTTTTTTCAATGAAAATGATGGTCCTTTTGCTTTGCCAGTTGGTTTAATGTGTTCGTAGCTTGGGCAGTTTAAGCAGAAAGTTTCAGTACATGACAAGCTTGGAAGGCCAGTCCTTACAAAGACGGACAATTCTAATCCATGGTGGGCCCTGCTAGAAGAAGCTGTCAGAAAGGCAAATGGAAAACTTGGTGTGCCTGAGGTCTTTCCTGCAGCAACAGATGCTCGCTACTTCCGGGAACAAGGCCTGCCTGCAATTGGCTTCTCTCCTATGGCAAACACTCCTATTCTTTTGCATGATCATAATGAGGTGAATTTCTAATATAATTGTCCCTCTTAATGTCTTTGCAATCTTACTAACACGAGATATCCAAATACACGCACATAAAAAAATCCTTTATAACTGACATCACGATTTTTTTTTTTTTTTTTTGTGATATTCAACATCTGTGTGGGAAATCTTTAACCATCAGCATCTTGTTGTTGCAGTTCTTGAACCAAGCTGAGTACCTGAAGGGGATTGACATTTACGAGTCAATAATAAAAACTTACGCATCTTATGTGGAGCATCGATCTGATGGAGTCCACAGGGATGAGTTATAAGGCGCAGCAGGGTTTACCCTCGATCCAGGACTCGGCATTTTATGCAAGTTTCTGCCATTGTAATATAATGTGCCTGCCAAGTTAACACATGACTAAGATAATGGTTTGATCACTAGCAGGACATATTGCTGACATTGAATTTCGGTGATTGGCAGAAGTTTCCCTTCATATGGAAAAATTGGCGGTTCAGTTTTCTATTTGAAAATTCACCCATCGACCACGATTGAATATGTAAACCGTTTCATCGAAAAGAAAAGGGAAAATTTTCGAGTCATTTTATCTCAGTTGTAGTAGGTAGCATTGTTATTTTACTAAAATGTCAATCAGTTGCATCTCCGAGGGTGGAAAGCCGTGACCCGTTCCTGGATTAAAACAGTGATATGTCAGATTTTTCTAGATGGCAACGGCAAAAGCATATCACACCTGTTATATTGTTACGCGTCTACTGATAACAAAAATCTTAAAACTGCTTTGCTCTTTGTGCGCATATTTTTTCTCACGTAGTTACCAATGCTGAACAGATATGACGATTCTATCAGGAGGTCCGTACAGTGGACATAAGAGTTGGAATAGTCAGGCGCTCGGTGAATATGACGGCAAGAGCTTCTTGTGACTGAGTTACACTTTCATCGCGCTAATCTGCGCAACATTTAGTAATCTTCTAAATAAATATTAAAGAGTTTAAGAGAACTAATTCAACAGAATCACTTGAATTATCTATTTACCTAACAAAATCATTTTCAATCACAAAAGAGAATGCTTTTCAATTTAAATTATTGTCATTACATAAAATTGCATTAGGATGACTTAACAAGAGGATGTTGATCGTTCCCTATTTCCTAGCTGGAATTTATTTTATGTCTGCAACTAAATTCTATGATGGTGCAAGACAATTTTCCGCTGTAGTAGTCCATCGAGAAGCAGCTATCAGAGTGCAAGTTCCTTTTCTCATTGTCGCCAAAGGGCCCAAAAAAAAAAAAAAAAGACCGAGTTCAACCTGTTGACAACTCCTAGAAAATATTTGGACTCGCATATTAATTAAACGGATCCCTTCGATAAGCCAAGGCTGTATCAATTTGGTCCCTTGATAAAAAAACAAAGCAAAGAAGGTCCCATGTTAAACTTACCTATGAAAACTTGATATTCAATTGTTGTTGTTTCTGCCTCCCAAGATTCCCACGTTTTCATCTGAATAGATTCATTGGAGAATGCTCTAAAGGTCAATACTGTAAAAACAGAAGTCCAACTTTGCCATCTTAATAAAAATAAAGGTTCCATTAAAATGTCCAGATTTTAGGACATTCCAATTTTGCTTCTTCCTTGGAGGCTTCGATTGAATTGATATTTTTTGTTTCTTTCGAGCCAAACCAACCCACTCCCTCGCCACTTCCCCCGCCCCAAAAAAAAAACACAAAAAGAAAAAGAAAAACTTGATGAAAAAGTAGAAGCGACCCGTCAACTTTCAAAAGTGTAGAAACTACCCGGAGTAATAATGAGGATAAAATAGCGGGACCCAAAAGAATAAAAATGGTTTTACCTTGGCCACCCCTAAGCTGAAGATAAGAAGACATGATAAAGAATGGAAGAAAGCTCGCAAAAAGATTAAGAACTGAAGCTCCCTCACCTGGGACCTCGAACAATAAACTTACTGTATTAAGTCCATATCTTTCTCATTAAAGACTATACATGGATGAAATGATATTTTCATTTGCAAAGGCTTATTGTGTTGCTTATTTATCAATCACCTAATCCTTTTCAATGGGAGCCAAAGCTAATTCACGGAGTAACAGAGGTGGTAGGTGCCATGTATATAATATCTGTAAGACTTGTGTCATGTGACCCAAAGTAGATTTGTTACAGCGGACCAGATTTATCCAAACATTTCTTATGAGATTTGTTAGATGTGAAAAAAAAAATGATACTTCTTGGCTTCCATCCAAATTCACAGTAGGGCAAGGAAGAAAAGTTCCCCCTACGCTCCTTGGGATACATGTTCTTGAAATTGGCCTTTCGCTTCCAGTGAGGAGCAACGAGATGAAACCCAGCAGCGTCAATACTACGTAGAGAAAACCGGGTGGGGTATAGTATTCAGTTTGGTAATTGTAAAAACAAAGCAATGACAAACAATTACTATCTCTGTTTAACATGTCCAGAGCCTGAATGAGCGAATTCCTTTTTTTCTTGAGTAAGGACTACGTGCCTGTACAATGGAAAAAGAGGAAAAAAAAATGTTAAAAGTAAGAGCAAAATGACTTAGACTCGATTAAGGAAATACTTATCTCAAAAATTAGATGCACAGGGTAACTACTTGACTTAAAAGATAGAGAAAATTGTGATGACGTGGAAATAGGAAAGTAGTTTATAGATTTTATTAACGTGGGGGCGTTGTACAATACAATATATTACTTTTTATAGAGATTCTAATAGTCATGTAACTTAATTAGAATCGACTCAAACAGATTCTAATGTTTATCGAGAAATATTCTAAAAAGAGAAAATATGTACGGAAATATTGTCTAAGATCATATTGTCGCTGAATTTGATAGCGAAGAATATGATGAAATCTTACATTGACAACAAGATCGCCGTTGGATTCAATAGTTTGACGGGTTCAGTAAGAAAGTAAGAAAGAATGTGATGAAATTCTATATTAATAATAGGTCATCGCTGAATTTGTTGAAAAAAAAAATAACAGAATATCACGTTGAATTTGGTAAAGAATATATAATAGAATCTTATATTAAATAAGAGATGGATTACACGTTAAATAAAAAAAATGAAGTTTTATAAACTTAGAAATTACATACTCCAATAGACTCCTTTTTTAAAGAGGTCAATAAACCTATAATAGAGTGATATCAAAACCGACTCCATTTTAATGTTTATTGTCAAATACTCTGGAAGGGAAACTATGTAGGGAAACCTACGTTGGATGGGAAAAGAGAGTCATGGACTTTATAAACGTGGATGTTACAGGCTACATTTCTTATATTTTATAAATGTGTATACTACACACTCTAATTAGTTATATTTTAAAAAAATAATAATAATTTTTTAATAAAATATTATATATATAAAAAATAATAAAATCAAAATAAGACAAATTATTATTACAATTCATAATGTTATTACTTCTCTCTCTAAATTTTTTATAGAACCGGATGAATTGCCAAAAATTTTGGTGGAAGTACAAAAAAGGGAAACAAATATCATAAGAGGGAGGGAGAAGAACAAAAGGACCCTGGCACCAGGGCATTTCCTACTGGTATACGTCTCTTATTATTTTTTTTTTTGTAAAGAACTAAATAGGAAACAACAGGAAGAACCGCAGGTGTCATTTTTGCAAGTTTGAATTTGGCGTCATTTGCTTACTTGGGATTAATGACACTTGTGCAAAGACTACATCTACAGGAAAATAGTTAACAAAGTGATAAAAGCTAATTAGTCAAATTTTCTGTATTGTACGACCACTGACAAGTATCCTTGTTTTAACTGTTTTAATAGTGCTAACTTACTTTGATAGTTTTGTACCTAAGCGATTAACTCTTCTTTATCCATAAAATTATATGTGATTCTTGTATCTAATATCATTTAGACTTATTTTCTATAACAATATCAACATGTAACAAAACTTTTTTCTTAGAGTTCTTTGAAGAAAAAAATTTTAAAACAATAATTAAGTATCAGATAGATTTTAAACCTACTTAAAAAATTTTATTAGATTTATCTTTATTAAATTCTAATATAAGGGTATTCATTAAATTTTTTGTCCTTAAAATAAGTAAAATAATTGATGATTGTCTTAACAGTGGCAATAACAGCATCCAAGGTTTGCACATCACACTTATCTAGTTTCACTCTTACTCAATCTTTTAAGTCATCATTAAAGTAAAAGATGAAATTTTTGTCAAAAAAAATCATTAATTTCAAGTATAAAGATAATAAATTTTTTAATACAGTTAAAAATATTACTGGTTTGTCTTAGACATAAAATTTTTGAGCAATTTCGCCTTTAATTGACCTAAAGTATTGACTAAAAAAATGTCTTTTTCTTTTTTTTAGTATGTTTCCTTTTTCACCATAATTAGATAATATCTTTAAAAAAGATCAAGATATTGCTTATCTTGGGAAAGTTATCAACAACTCTCATGACCTTAAAAGTTAAAAAGGAAGTTATACACAGTAGTGTTATTGTACATGGTAGACTTAGAAACTTTTAAACCATACACAACCATTGTACTAATAATTGTTGTATACTATTTTGATAAAGCGACTTCATATCTCTATAAAAGTCACAAATCTCTCATTTAATAAACTTTCACACGTTGAATAATTTTTAGTTGACAGAAAGTAGTTCTTTCTTAAAGGTGCAATAAAAATTTTCAATTGAGTATTCTCGTAGATCAAGTTATAAACTTGATCACTAAGTTTATCATTGACGAAACTTATGTTTGTGATGGATCATCTCATCTACGAATTTGATGTTCGATTTGTTATTCTACTACAACAATTCTTTCATCGTTGGCTATGTTTATAACTCAAACAACAATTCGATTGTTCATAAAACTCAAATGATACTTTGATACCACTTGTCACTAAATACACAACACTTAGTTATCGTATGAATAGATATAAATTAAATAGTAGATATAAATATATTTAAAAATTAAAAGAAATTTTTTTAATTAAATAAATAAATTTTAAATTAAATAATTAAAATATTTATATTTATTTCACTTTTTGATTATAATTAGTTGTTTTAAAAATTTTTATAAAATACTTTATATTATAATTATTTTAAATTATTTAAATATTTATAAATAAAATATTTTAAATAAATAATACTTAAATATATATAAATTTTTTTTTATCTTATTTGAAGTATCAATTGTGCTAGCATTAAACAGCGTACTTCGCAGCCGGTAATGCACCTTTTAATTTTTTGTTACCAATAATCTCTGCAGGAGAAAACCTCGTCAGGAAATGGTGTTACCGAATGGGATCTCCGTCATAATAACCCGATGCTCCATCTTTATTTGCCGCGAGTCTGGCAAATAGACAGACAGTCTCCGCAGACTCCGAAGTTTTTCCCGATCCTTTCAAGTACCCCCCAAACAAACGCGTCGAGCCGAACACAAGTGTCCTTTGTTCCCACTACCCAGATCTTGCAGAAAAAATTTGTGTCCTTCCCTATTGGCATGAGTTTGTGAATTGGTTGATTGAGCCATACGTTGGTCACACTGATATTTGGATGTGAGTTATCTCCCAAAATGAAAGCGTGCACGAATCTGCTTGTGGTTTACATTCCATTCCGTTAATAAGCCCAGCAGCCCCATCAAGCTTTCCTGCTCTTTCAAGCAGATCAATCATGGAGCCATACTATACTTAAAGTAAGTGTTGGAAAGTAAAGGCATAATTTTAATAGGGAAATTTACAGTTAAATGTAAAATATCTCTAATCAATCATAGTTTTAATAAGTGAGTATTCTTGTCTTTCTATTTTTCTCTTTGGTTAGATATAATGGGTGAGGTGTTTGTATTTGTAACAAAGAGTAGAATGATTTCGCTTCGTTTTTCTCTCGGCGACAGCAGCAACAGCAACTGCAACCAACAAAGAGTGCTGGCGGATACTTTCTTCTAGCATTTATTTTATTTATCTCTTAATTTATTATAATAATAATTATTAATTTATTATATATATATGGCTTCTGTTTCTTCGCATTTTATTTCGTTTATTTTATTTTTTGGTTTTTTTTGGTTTACATTTTAGCTTCTTCTCTTTTTTTTTTCCCCCTTAATAGAAGGGGGCGTAAAAATACGAGGGGGTGCATTATATGATTTGGGTTTGGCCCGCAAAAAATAAAAGTAAGAAGGAGTAGAGGAGGCCCGTAAGTGAGTCCATAGAGTTAATTCATATCTATAGTATCTGCTAGTTGGGTTTAGTTGGGTTCACTCCAAATCCAATCCAATATTAGACAAGTATTTGTGGGTGCGGCCAGGACCACGCAACGAATGAATGAAAACGAAAAGAAGTTGAGAACGGGGAAGAAATCTCAAAACTCAAAAATCAAAAATTGGGGGAAAGAAGGAAGATGGGGAGTGATTGGTGATATATTTGATTTCTTCTTCCATTCTTCTTTCAGATCTTATCTGCGTTTGCGTTGAATTTTCTCATTCTCAAATGAAAATTGGCCTTGAGCTGAGTTAGATCACTGACTCTCTCTCTCTCTCTCTCTCTCTCTGTGCTTAGAGTCAGAGTCCGAGAAAGAGTCAGAGGAGCCCCCTGCAACGGCGGTGCTGAATAACTGAAATTCGTAGAGGAAGAAGGAAGAAGAGCAGTGGTGTGTGCGTGTTGAGGCAAAGGCAAGTGTCTCCACCCTCGGGGGAAATTCTAATTAAATTATTTTTTCCCTTCGTTTATATTATTATTATGATGTTTAGTTTTAATGTTTGGTTCCGGGGAAAATAACGGATGTTCATTCCTTTAATCTGTTCTACTTTTTTATATATACACGTATGTATGTATGCTCAAATGTCAAGTTTCAAAGCGTTCCAAAGGATGTCTAATATATTTATTTATTTTTACCTATTATTATTATTATTATTATTATACGTAGAACTAAAGAAAGCAAGCATCTCCGCCCTTTCTTCGTATTCTGTCCTTTTGGATTATTTGATTAATAAATCTCCTAAATTCATGAAGTGAAGAAGAGGAGAGGAGTAGCTAGAGGAAGCCAGAAGGGAGGGGGGGAGAGAGAGAGAGAGAGAGAGAGAGAGAGATGTCTCTGAGAATAAAAGCAGTGGTGGACAAGTTCGTGGAGGAGCTGAAGGAAGCACTGGAGGCAGATATACAGGACCGCATTATGAAGGAGAGGGAGATGCAGAGTTACATCCAAGAGCGTGAGCGCGAAGTCGCCGAGCGTGAGGCTGCTTGGAAGGCCGACCTCTCTCGTCGCGAAGTATGTATTTATTATTCATTTATTCCAGTTGTTCCCCCGAACCCTCAGCTTTTCAGACCCATTATTATTATTATTATTATCTCTATAATATACATCCAAGTTCTGATTTGCATTGCGAGTGAATTCCAAATTTGTTGTGTCTAGGGCTTTCGCCTCCCCCTCCTTTCCGCTTCCCTGTTTCTCTTGTATTTAATCAAATTAATTTCGTTTCATAAATCATCTTTCGTCTTCCTTGTTTCACAGTTAATGTTAGCTTTAGTTCTGAGGTGCCTTTTTTAGGTGTGGAGGAGGTCGTCACTCCACCGTTTACATTTTCTAGTTTTACATCTTATGGTGCTTTTCTATCCCATGTCCTGATTACACATTTTCCTTTCCCTTTGCTTTTTCTCTTTTCCTCAATGGTCAACACATCCTCCTTAGTTATTCTGCTGCCTCCTCCCCTCTCAGACATTGTTGGTCATCTTACAATTCAGGCGGAGATTGCTCGTCAAGAAGCAAGGCTGAAAATGGAGAAAGAGAACCTTGAGAAGGAGAAGAGCGTCTTGATGGGAACTGCGTCCAATCAGGATGCTCAGGATGGGGCTCTCGAAATCACTGTAAGTGGTGAAAAGTATCGGTGCCTCAGGTTTGCAAAGGCAAAGAAATGAGGCTTTTGCTCTACAATTATTGAAGAAACAACCCTACCTGCAATTCTCTTGACAACCACTGGTCCTACAGCTAGCTTACCATCACCGCAAAGGAAGGGAAGAAAGGGTCCAGAGACTATGACTGTGTTAGAATAATCTTCCTGCGAGCACTTCATCAGTAGGCGTGCATCAGTAGTCTGCAACTCTGCATGTAGCAATGAGGCTCAAGGAATCTAACTTCTTGCAGTTAGGAAGTAATACTTTCATTGCTTGATAACATCTCTACTCAAATCATTTATTTGTTTCATAAAATTTTCAATCTGCTATCATCCTAATCATCTGTTATATTTCATATATTTGCCTTGGATAGCGCCTCTTTAATTCATTCACTTTCCAAAGGCTGCAACTCTTGTAGATTTCACATCTTTCTATGCTTTTGCTGACTACATTGAATGAGATGGACCAGCCAAAAGTACAAGCATTAGAATAATGTGCGACAAAAGCAACAATTAGTCATCACTTGAATGCATTGAATCTGTGAATCCATGTTTGGATGATATTTTATTTCATTTTTCGGGTTCAATTTTAAGCTTTCAACTTTGGCACTCTCGCCAGTCCTCGATCCCTTGACCATAAGCCATCTTCTTAAGAATCTTGTTCACCCCAAAGTGGTTTAAAAAATGCAAATTGCTCCGATCTGTTCCCCCTTATTGGCCGTGCCTCTTTCATTGCAAGCATGAAATTAAGACTTAACGAATACAAAATTTTCGCCATTAAAAAGGGATGCAAGATTGCCCTCCTCCGCTCTTGGGTTTGATAAACGATTATAATTTTATATTCTCGTCTATCCTAAAGGCTTCTTTTTTGAATTACATACAAAGGAAAATGCTTAATCGAAAGTACGTTGAGAAAAACGGTCAGTTTTATTTCTCTCTGTTTTCTTGTAACTTATCGTTCTGCCCCAACTTGTCCAACGTCGGCTACTACCGATCCATTCGGAGAATGACTAGTGGCAGGGAGTCGGTGATAAAGGTTGTGCGGAGGAAGACAGTAATATCAAGACAACCACTTCCAACGCCTACCTTGCAGTAGCAGACAAAAAAGCTGCGAGTGTAACGATTAATTGCACCTGAGACATTGCGTAAGGTGCCAAAGGACCTCAAGTTCGGAAGAAGCCTCTTGCATCATCACATAATAAGACACCTATTTCACTCTCTCCTTTAATGTCAAAGGTTTTGGGGCCAAAGCAGATGGCTGCATGCGTGCGTGCTTGTGCTTGTGCTTATGCTTTGGGCGTGTACATAGTGCGCGGTCAGGGCCTGTGTCCGCAGCAATATGAAGTGAAGAGGAATGATTAACTTTTTTTTGGGTACACAACACATTTAGGGGGATTTGCGGGTGCTGGAGGTTGCAAATCAACCTCTTGAAGAAAACATCTTTTTAGCAACTGAACTGTCGTGGTTCCGACATGCTTTCTCTAAGGGACAGGCGAAATTTACCGCTCTTAGTGTTGACTATGAACTTAGGTAAGCCAAGTGTTCAATAGCAGAACCGTTCCTTGCAGAGGTGCAAACAGCGCTAGGTTCTACAAGGGATTGACCACGTCTTTGTTAACGTCATTTTCAACATTAGCCTTCCAGTCGTAAGGCTCTAATGACTAGGAAAGAAGCTTGAGCCCGTGAAAGTGTTCTTTGACTTGCATCCATTTTTTGCAGTGCTGTGCAACGAAATTTATCTGATTGCTACAGTAATTTACATAATTTGGATTGGCAATTGTGAGACCAGGCCTTCAAAGTTGCGGGAAGGAGGCATGTAAGGGCCCAGCTAAGGTAAAGACAAATCAATCTGCATGTAAAACCAATAAAATAGGGCTTAAGTTCTCCAAAAATGTAACAATTAATCCTCGATATGATGCAAAAATGAAGAAACCGGATCCTATAATTACTTGCAGTGCAAATTACAGGGAAAGGAATACACTGCTGGCAAGATGTTCATTTGAAGAAAATGTTAAAAAAGGGTCAGATGAAGTCTTTACGCTGAAAACACAGCTCAATGAATGACTCGCAAAGACATTGCACTATCTTGGTGGCTTCCCAATGTAGTGTAGATATATCGAGACAGAGACAACACTGGAAAGAGAAGTGATACGGTAGTCAATAAGCATAATCACACTTAATCTCAGGATAACAGTAATCACTATTCCTTCATATGTTATAAATGTGGGAAATGCACAAAATTTCACCAGTGATTACTGATTAAAGTATCATCTCTGCAGTCAGATCAACTTGTGAGGATTCTATTCTTGTCAGTTCTAAATATATTCCATTCTAGTAGAATGCAAAATCTTCACAAGTTATCCTCGTTTGTGATTCATAGTCCATGAAAAAGGTAGATAGGTTAGATGCAGCAGCCATTAAGGGTAGCTTACATTGTGCCAAGAAAGAAGGCAAGAGACAGATGAAAGCCAAAAAGAAAAATGGAGACAACTGCTGTCAGAAGCATTGCCACTGAAGTAGAATACACCTGCATACCATTGAAAGTTAGATAAAATGAAACTCTCAATTATAGAGATCCAGAAGAATACACTGGATGCATTTATTATTGTTTTCAGACACTTGGTTAAACTGTGACCCTAAATTCTATTGCCAAGAAAAAGAATCCTCAAATAAAAGATAAATTTCTTGAAACTTTGTCATTATTACAAACAACTCGGGCACTAAACTTCTTGTTGCTAATTTAATGTACAGAATGAAGTGTGCACCTAATAAAACAGCTCAGCAATTTCCTTTTCTCAGTTTACCAAGGGAAAAAAATACTTGGTACGCACATCAAAATGCAAATAACTAAATGGCCAATAACTGCAAACTCATAATCCATGCCTTACCTTCACAATGTTGTCTGCATACTTCATCACCATGGATACAGCAATGCCACTGCACAGACAATAGACTGTGAAGTGAACAACCACAATAGGAAATTGTTGTCGAATAAAAGAATACTTACACCATGTGTTCATGACAAGAAAATATATTTTTCTGTATATAAAATTATATGTTGAATGATTTTTGTGGTTAAAGATGCAATCATTGGCAAAATGTATGCAATATTCACTGAAAAACAATCAAGAGATAAGTTAATTGCATATCTTCTTCACCTTTTCATGTCATTTATTTGGCTACTAATTGAGCTCAAGTGTTATTCTCAAATTCTTATTGACACTGAATCTGTTCCTTTGTTTCTTGCATGGAGGAAAGGACCTTAAAGAGGAAAGTTTTAATATGAACATGTAAAGTAAAAGTGCTTGAAAATGGTAAGTGGTATCATAACAAGTTCTCAGATAGCAAATAAGCATCTTGGCTATTTTTCAAGACAGTTTAAGACATCAGAAATACCTAGAATCTATTACCAAGAAGAAAATGAAGCAAGCAAACAACTGTCACTGACAAGATATAGCCATAGAAGGAAAGAACAGACCTCAATGCATGATTGAGAATCATGAGAGTTGTAATCAATGAGTATCCATGGAAGAAACCCCTGAAAATTCAGGAAACCTATAATTTCCGAAAGACCAAGTAGTGATAAACTGATAAGCAAAACAGAAGACCTTCCTAATTTTTACGTGTGATACCAAATTAACAAAACAATAACATGCAAATAGATTAAATCCTATATATATATAAAGAGAGAGAGAGAGAGAGAGAGAGAAATTAGAGACAATGAAGAATAGAAAGCTCAAATTTACTTGTTCATGACTGCATCAAAATCTTGAATCAGTATTGCAACAGCATTGAAGAGAATTCCAAAAACATACAGCCAAAAATTTTGCACATTTATGTTTCTTGAAGGACGCTTTTTCATTATAGCCTGTGAAAAGCAGAAGAAAACTAGTCAACCGCAATGAACTTTCAGACCAATCTATTGAGAGTTTCTAGTATTCTTGCTACTTGCCACCTTCACATATCCTTGATTCAGACAATGCTTATTATAGAACAACATTCATAAAATCCAATGGCCAAGGTATCATGGGTCACAGACTATCTTAATAATAAAGGAATTAATCATGAAGTAAGAGACTAATTAAAAAATTCACCTCAGTGTACACCCCAGCAAAACCACTTAAGAGTGCCATTATCTGCACAGGAATCATTGAAAACATAAAAGGCATATAAGCAGATAAAGAATTTGTGTAAGCAAAAAAATGAAGAAAAATCTTATTTCCCTTCCCTTTTGGTAATTTCCTTCATCTGTTTCAAAAGCCTAAAAGACGTATTAAAAAAAAAAAAACAGTGCAAGAGAGAGAAAAAAAAGGGTACCCACTATTGCCATCATCCAACCCTGAAGAGGTGTTTGAAGAACATGATCAGAACTGCAAAGAAGAATACCATTCTTTAAGGCTTAGTCAATGAAATAGAGGTCACAAAATAATGGCATGCTTCGAAATGACTCTAAGCTGCTAATTTCACAAGAAGCCATAGGTGCTGGTCATTCTTACGAAGGATTCAGTTGTGCTGTGGTGCACCCAGCACACAATAGAATAAAGGCCGCCCATTGAATCTGGCTCAACCTGAAACAGTATCAGTTAGAGAGGACAATGACTGTGCTGCAGTGAGCATCTAGCAAAATCTTTAGTGTTGAGGAGCATCTTCAATTGAAGTGACTCCTCTGGTTAAACATTTATCAAGTGCATTGAAAAAATATTCAACAATGAAGGATATCACTCAGCAATAAATCTGTAAAACTGTTACTTTTTCTTAAGTATGAGTTGATATAAAACGCCAGTGCTGACGGTATTGAGATTCTTCAATATCTGATAGCCTGGTGCATCCACATATGCAAATATGTAATACTGCCATAAAAAATTTGCAATGCACCTGTAATTAGATTGGTCACCCTGGTGTAGCCTACTCTAAACAAACAAATTAGCAGAACCCACCTGAAGCAAATTCTTGATGAGATAAAGTGCAGCAGGGATGGGGTAAACAATAACTTCATCCATTGTGGTACTCAACCTAGTTGAATAATACGATACAAAATAGCTTCAGATATTACAGAGTATTTGCCCAATGCAGTCCACAACAGAGTTACCAACAACTAAAATGCCACAAAGACCAGAAGTATGAAACTATAGAGCCACCCAGAATACAGGGATGAAACAAGTCAACAAGTGAAACAAGAGAAAATTTAGCAGATAAACATCTATATGAAGAATACAATAACAACAAAGTCCTAATTGCAAATTTAATTGGAGTCATTCAAATGAATCATTTCTTGCTATTCTATTCTATTATGAACTGATTTTGACATGTGATATATTTGTTTTGAGTACTTCCTAACTAAAGATTCCCAGGTCAAATTAGGTCATCTTCTTCTCCTCTCATCATCCACATGGATTTGGTCACCTCTCTTGATTAGAGCTTTTATAGATCTACATTGGATGTGTCCAAACAAACACAAATGTTACTACCTCAATCCATCTCTTATCAGTGTTACGACTACTTTGCTCCAAATATCCTCATTTCTCATTCAATACTTTTCAAAGTTGGTCACACATCTATCGAAGCATTTTCATATCTGTTACACTCATTTTTTGTACATCAAGTATCTAGTCAACCCAACAATCACATCTATAGCATCACTGACCTAATTGCTGTCAAAAGGATTTATCCTTCAACTTAATGGAAATTTTGCAGTCATACAAAACTTCAGTAGCACATCTTCATTTTTAGGCATCCATTCATCATCCTAAGAAGAATGTCTTCTTTTATATCAGAGAGAGAGTTTAAGAGAACCGTGTGGTAACAGATTTGCAGCCCATTTGGTTGTGGAATTCAAAGATAAAGAGAAAGAAAATCAACTCATCAACAAATAGTCGAAGATAACCTGTTGTCCTCGGTGACACCGTGACTTTTCCAGATCCTTGCTAAGGCTGCAAGGGACAACGCACATTTTAAAGTCTCTACCTGAATCATGCAAAGAGGAAACCAAAAAGTCAAAGTCAAAGGAAAACATTTCCAAAATCAAACTTTGAGACATGGACATATAACAAAATGTGTATGTCTTATGTCTAGAAAGCAGATATAAAATGCAGTTTCAAGTTACGGTGTGACTGAGAATAGAATACAAGATAAGATTGGCTCACCAAGAAGTTTGCAGTGGTAACACTATACTCGTACTTGCCGGCTCGCTTTGACCAGACAATGAGAATGGCTTGGGAACTCGTAAGAACGGTCAACGCAAGAGTAACAAAAGTCCTATTGCATTGAGAGGGAGAAACCAAAAAAAGAAACAAGATAAGAAGACAGCTTCTGATACTTGGTTCTTCTTATTCTTCTACTACTACGTCAGTCGGCCAGCCATAAAGCGCGTGGCCTTAAAAAGTTCAAGGTCTTACTTTCGTTTCCACTTAGAGTGGTCATCAGAGCCACCTTCCCCCAGTCCCAGTGCGGTGACGTTATTTCTTCTGAAGTTCTCAATGTCCTCATCATCAGCAGCAACAGCGCTTCCATCTTTATACTACAAAAATCAACTTCATTTTTTTCATTTTTTGTTGTATTACGAATCAGAGAGGCACAGGCGTAGGCGTAGCAATAGCAAACCCTCCTCTGTCTCGTTTCCATTCGAATGAATACGATAATGAATAAATTTAAATTTGGCAAAAAAAAAAAGAAAAAAGAGAAAGAGAGAGAGAGAGAGAGAGATAACTGCCTGCCAGGTTTAATAATAATAATAATTATTATTATTATTACTTATTAAAAAAAAGCGAAAATTGAAGCCAAAAAATGGGGAAACAGCGCTGATATCAAACCTCGTCGTCTTTGATCTTCCTATACTCCATTCCCACTTTCCTCTAAAATGTAAAATGAATCTCAATCGAAACTGCACTGCTGAAAGGAGGCAGCTACCTGAACACAATCATCAGATCTCTCTCTCTCTACGCGACGTCTGTCTCTCTCTTTTTTTTTCTCCCCCTGGTGTCTGGAGTGGAGTGCTGTCACTAAATGCTTTTCTTTTTTTAATTGTTGTTTTTTTTGGGGGGGGGGGTTGGTTCTTTAAAGGAATAAATGCATTAATTTAATGGTTTTTTTTTTTTGAAAAAAAAAAATTGTTCTTGGAGTTGGGAGTTTTCGCTTCTGCTCTACTAAAAATCCAGCTATTTATTCTTGATTTCATATGCTGCCCTGCCCAGCCTAGATCAGAAACTAAAATGAATCAACCCAACCCACTTAGCGAAGACAGACAGCTAATTAACTGGATGGGCCTTTGAATACCAGCCAGCCCCAGAAGGTAAATCTAACAGCCCATATCCTGACCATTGATAATGGGCCAATTTCATACCCATCCATCTCAACCTCATCAACCACCACCACCACCAAGCATTATATCTTGTATATGGAGGATATGTGGGCTCCGGTGGTGGATCTGCCTTGGCCATTCTCAGTTTTAGTTATAGCTTCAGCTACTCCTATCCCATAAACACAGGAAGGCTCTGTCTATTACGTGTGGAAATCATCCATCCGGAAAGAAATAAACTGTAATGGTATCATTGTATGTACTTGGCCACGATTCAAACAATGAGAACAAGGGTTGCCTGGCGGCTATCACTACTCCCATTTCCATTTCCCTTATTTTTTTGACTTTGAGACCACCAAAAACACCCAATTCCGCTGCCCTCTCCTGCTTAATTTGTCTTATCCCTCGTATGCACGCTGTGCCGTACTTCGTCTCTCGATCTTCACCGAAAAATTATGTTGAAGTATTGATCCAAGATGGCGTGCAAGCTCCCGTGTTCACTGTTTTTCTGTCAAATGATACTTTTTATTATCTTCTCCTCAATAATTAGCTTTCACTTTTCTTTTCTTTTTTCTTGAATTTCACATCGATCTCCGTTCTTAGTACCGTCAACATGCTCAAACAACTAATAAGTACACGGCTCCACACCCCCCCCTCGCCCATTTTCTTAGACAATAAAGCTCCTTTCCCCACCTCTTAATTCGCTTATTGTGCTCCAAATAATACTCGGGCACCCCAACTGATGCCCAATTTTAGATATTAATAATCAACCTAATAATTTACTTGACTTGCGGGTCTGTCTGATAGCTCGCATTGTATCTTTTACATTAAGAGGGTGTCTGCCGTGTTCATCGTTTGTGCTTTACTCTTTCTTGATGGGTTGTCTTTGCAAGGAACCTCGACCTCAGTACTCACTAGGCATTATGAATATCATTACCTACTATATATTTTGTATCATCACGAAATCAATGATTATTTTACTACGCATAAATATGATGATTAATTACTTAATTTAATATTAAAATTATTTACGAGAATTTTCATTTTTCTTTTTTGCTAATGTGAGGAATTGATGTCTCTCATTCGTAGTAGGACTCTTATGATTGAAATTATTATTTATCTTGATTTGGTGATTAAAAACAAACCAAATGAATACAAAATAATTTATAGGTATAGTATAATAATAATAATTATTAATTGTAATTAATTATTATATTAATAAATGATAATGATCACTTCCTCTTTTTTTTTTTTTTTAACTTATTTTTAATAGAACTCTTGGGTTTTTTTTTCTTCTTCTTTGAAACACAAAACATAATAAGGAACAAATAAATGAGAGATAGGCTTCAAATTTTAAAGCATTAATTAATTTATAATTATTGCCAAATTTGCAATTATATAAGTGTGACAGTAAAGTTAAATTATTTTGATGAAATTGATAGAAAACTTAAATAATGTTCATAAATCATAATAATTAATTAATTTTATTAAGTTTCAATTCTATTAAAACACATTCAAATTCATTTATTTGATTCATAGTTACATACCACCTTAAAAATTATATACATTTTTATTTTTTTTAATGTCAAGATAGTTATATAATTTTTTAAGAAATATTTTAGACAAATAATCTTATTTATTTATTATGAAAAAAGACTAATCTTATTTATTAGGTTATAAATTTTTTGTTAATATATTTATTTTATAAAATTTACTTAAACACATTAATTTTGTTAATTAAATTTAACTTACATTAAATATTTTTTTTGTTAAATATAATCACTTAACAATTACTTTTTATTGATATTACTTAAGTTTTAAATTTTAAAAATAAAAAAATAATTTTATTTAATATTATAATTTTTCTCACTTTTATAATATTTTTTAATAATATTATTTTTTAAAAAAAATTAAAAATTATATCACATCAATTATTTTAATAATATAATAATTAAAATAAAGTGAATTTATTATATAATACATGAATAAATATTATATTGCTGCATTTAAAAAATATTTAATATAAATTTAATTTAATTAATAAAATTAATGTATTAAATATTTTTTAAATAATTATAACTTTTTTTAGTAGGGTGAATATATATATATATATATATATATATTTCTAATTATTACTGTTGAATCTAGGATCGATAGTTGAATTCCGTTGGATGTCATGGCTTTCGTGGGGCGATGCGGAGGCTATAATTGAGAGCCTGCTGCCTCATTATATGTTTTCTAGATATAATAACAAATTAATAGTCAAACTTTACAGAGAATAAAAGGAGGAGATGAAGTACCAAACACGAACACAAGCACAGCAATCAAACCCCATTGGCAAAGTTGGCATTGTCGTCACTCAGTACAAATACAACCCGTTCAATCCAATGGATCGTGCTTCCGTCTGAAATTGGATGGTATAGTTTCTTCAAGCTCTGTACTTGATTTTTTTTCTCAATCACCTGCTGATACTTGCCATCGTTTCTATTTATTACACTGACAATATTCTTTAAGGTTGTTTAGACAACCTGTCTCCGAATGAAAAAAAAAAAGGAAAAAAAAAAGTTTAGACAGCCGCCTAATGAATTTTTTTTTTTTAAAAAAAAATCGTCTGAAGATTCCAATTTCAAGAGTCCAATCTACATGGCTGGGTCCTTGGACTGATTCTGGACTCTTCTCCATTATTGCTTCTCTCTCTTCCAGTTTTTTTATTTTTTATTTTTTTGGGTCCCAAGTAATTTCAAAATTGACTTAAATAAAAAGGACGTTGAGATATTTAGTATACTTTTGCGGTGGGACTGATGGTGACAGGCATATAAACTGGCAATCCGAGGAGCGGTGGCGACGTGCAGTGCAGGCCAGAGGAGACTGACGTTTAGAGCTGCAGTGCAGATAGATAGGGAAGGTAGTGGTTAGCTTCACTGCAAAACACCCCTCCCCCTCCCCCTCCCCCTCCCCAATCTTATTTCTCTTTTCTTATGCCTTTCTTGTTTTTCCTGTCCTATTTTCGATCTCCTCTCTGCCAAATTATAACTTTAAAAGAGGTTCTTCCTTGTCTTTTTTTCTTCCATCTCAGTAATCGATATATGTGTGTGCGCGCGCGCGCGTAAACATTGTTCTTACTTAGAAAAACCTCATTACCAACGCCACTTCTTTGAGGTCAAGTGGCTGCAAGTTGAAGAGGTCTCATATGGCCTTCTCTACTTCACCTGATGATGCCTGAAAAAAAAAAAAACAAAAAACAAAAACAAAAAGAACACATCACACGGTTCTCCTGTTTTTGCTTTCTCAACTCAGCTGCTGGGGGGGGGTAAGTAATCCATCCATAACCACCTGTTTTGTTTTCATCGCATATTTGGGGCATTTGGCTTTGTCTGGTTTCCTCTTATTTAGATTATTTTGAAGTTTGTGGTCCTCGATGCATACATGAGTTATGCATTGGTTTGATAGTTTCGATCCATTGGTTTGCTTCACTCTCTCTCTCTCGGCCATATGTAGAGGCTGTTCTTGCTAAAGGGATGGATCTCATCGTCCCAACCTTTGTTTTGTTCAACATTGGGAGGGTTTGATTAATTTTATTGTCTAATCCCTCCCTCTTCTTCTGGGGGCGGTTTTCTCTTTCAGAGTGTTTGGCTGGTGGCTATTAGAGACAGAGTGGGCTGATATCTGAGTTCCCGATAAAGATGAGTGGAGCCGTGCTTGTGGCTGTTGCGGCTGCTGTTGGTAACTTGTTGCAAGGATGGGATAATGCCACTATTGCAGGTAATTTTCGCTTCCGTTCACGCACCCCTCTGGTTTACTTCAAATCCCCTGAGTTTTCCTTTTTGCATTTTCTCATCGTCATCATCATCTGAAGTTGGCTTCCTGTGCTCTGAGCTGATCTTTCGACTAATCTTTATAGCGTCTGAGATCTGCTTTGACGATTAGTCTGCAGATTGACCTTGCATTCTTTACTTTCTAAATCCAAGCAGGTATTTTTTTGGTCATAATTCAAATCCATGAATAACCACTTTTAACTTTTTCTCGCAGGAGCTGTGTTATACATAAAAAGGGAATTTGATTTGGGAACTGAGCCAACTATAGAGGGACTGATTGTGGCTATGTCACTTATTGGGGCTACTATAATTACTACATTCTCTGGAGCCGTATCAGACTGGCTAGGCCGCCGTCCCTTGCTGATAACCTCGGCCATCTTCTATTTTGTTGGGGGTCTGGTGATGTTTTGGTCTCCAAATGTCTACATTCTGCTCTTAGCAAGGCTTTTGGATGGATTTGGTATTGGTTTGGCAGTAACTGTTGTTCCAGTTTATATATCTGAGACAGCACCACCTGAAATTAGGGGATCTTTAAATACACTTCCTCAATTCACTGGATCTGGTGGGATGTTTCTAGCCTATTGTATGGTGTTTGGAATGTCCTTGACAAATGCACCGGGCTGGAGACTGATGCTTGGGGTTCTTTCTATTCCCTCTCTCATTTATTTTGCTCTGACAATATTTTTCTTGCCCGAGTCTCCAAGGTGGCTTGTGAGTAAAGGACGGATGCTTGAGGCCAAGAAGGTGTTGCAGAGGCTTCGTGGGAGGGTTGATGTCTCTGGTTAGTCTTTCACACGTAGATAGGTGTTTAATTGGAGCTCTAATGTTTATAGGATCTTCACACATTTGTAATTCAGATGTTATGGTGAATGAAAATATAGAAGTTAACTCTTGTTGTCTAACAAGAGAACAGAAGAGAGTAAGTATAACCATACCACAGCACACTCTTTTCCCTACAAGAAGGCATTGAAAATAAGGAAAGAATATTTATTTATTTTTCCTTCATTGAGACCATTAAACTTGTGTCCATGTCTTTCAGTCACCCACCCTCTGTAACCACAGCACTTGCCTGCCACTGCCTCATATATGGAAAGGTTGCTGAATTTTATCGGAATGGTTCACCCTATTTTCCTTTCTTTGGTGTATTTTCTTTTCTTTAGTGTTCTTAAAGGGTGAAACACATATATCAAATTTACAGCAACTTGTCCAGATGTATTTATTAATACACCTCTCTTAGTTTTAGCTGCTAATTTCTTCATTTGCTGTTACTTAAATTGTCAACTCAGATTATTTCAGTCCTTTTAGGTGGATAATATGGAAAATGACCCACCACCTACCTTTGACTTGGTAATATATTCAACTTGATAATGACAAACATCATGTGGATGGTCGATACTCATTTTTTTCAGATTAACAGGTGAGATGGCCCTACTGGTTGAGGGACTTGGAATTGGGGGTGAAACATCACTAGAGGAGTACATAATTGGCCCAGCCGATGACATTGCTGGTGAACAAGACATGTCTGATGAAAAATTCCGAATCAAGTTATATGGGCCTGAAGAAGGTCTCAGCTGGGTTGCAAGACCTGTCACAGGACTGATGACTCTTGGTATTGCATCTCAGCGAGGAAGCATTGCAAATCAGAGTTCATCTCTTGTGGACCCTCTTGTCACCCTCTTTGGCAGTGTCCATGAGAAGCTCCCTGAAACAGGAAGCATGAGAAGCATGCTTTTTCCACACTTTGGCAGCATGTTCAGTGTGGGAGGGAATCAACCTAGAAATGAAGAGTGGGATGAGGAGAGCCAAGCCGGAGAAGGTGAGGATTATCCATCTGATGTTGGGGGAGTTGATTCTGATGACAATTTGCAGAGTCCATTGATCTCACGTCAACCAACAACCATGGACAAAGAATTGGCTGCACCTGCTCATGGAAGCCTTTCAAGTATGAGACATGGCAGTTTGATGCATGGAAATGCTGGGGAGCCTGTGGGCAGTACCGGTATTGGTGGTGGCTGGCAGCTTGCATGGAAGTGGACTGAGGGAGAAGGGCAAGATGGAAAGAAGGAAGGAGGCTTTAAAAGAGTTTACTTGCATGAAGAGGGTGTCCCTGGATCTCGGCATGGATCACTGTTTTCTTTGCCTGGTGTTGATGCCCCTGCAGAAGTTGATGTCGTCCAGGCTGCTGCTTTGGTGAGTCAACCAGCTCTTTATTCAAGGGAGCTCCTGAAGCAGCATCCAGTTGGCCCAGCTATGGTTCATCCATCTGAAACTGCTGCTAAAGGACCAAGTTGGAGTGATCTACTTGAGTCAGGCGTCAAACGCGCATTGGTTGTTGGGGTGGGAATTCAAATACTTCAGCAGGTATAAAATTAAAAATAATAACAGAATCTACAGGAAAAGTTGCACCAACAGGATAGTGCCCCTGCACTGGAACCCGCTTTTTATTCTTTTCTTTCTATGGTTCTTTCTTCCAATGATAACAATATTTGGAGATGTGCCATACACAGGGCCTAAATGGCAACTTTGCAATTTTTGCCATGTCACCAGATAATGGTCGATGTCAGCATGCCCTTTAGACATCCAAAATTGTATTTAGGTTGTTTGAAGTGGTTTATGTCTCAATCAAGACAGCTCCTTTTTTGTTTTTCTAAAAAAAAAAAAAGGTGTGGGACTGCTTGAAAAATTCTGAAAAGATTTAGGGATGAATTATATAATTTTCCCTTTTTCCTCTTCCAGTCGAGGAATGCTGAATGAGATATGGTTTAAGTAATGTCTGCTGCATGCATATCATGTCATAGATATGCAGGTTGATTATGACTTTTGCGGGCACTCACCCCCCCTTTTCTCTGAATTCCTCTTGGTCACCGAGAAACTGGTGTGAGATGAGTATATTGCATATGTAATCAAGCCTGGCCATTGCTAAGCAGTTGGAAATGAAAATCCAGTATTGGCTGATATATTGGCCCTTGTATATGTTCTATTTATTACCTGTATAGGTTTTTTTATTATTATTAACTTTAATAACAATGTCCAAAGGTGTATTTTTCTGATCTAGTTTTCACTTCCACATAACTTGCAATATTATGTATATGCAGTTTTCTGGCATAAATGGGGTTCTCTACTACACTCCTCAAATTCTTGAGCAGGCAGGTGTTGGAGTTCTTTTGGCAAACATGGGTATCAGTTCAGCTTCTGCATCTTTGCTGATCAGTGCCATCACAACCCTGTTGATGCTCCCCTCTATAGCTGTGGCAATGAGGCTCATGGATATTGCAGGAAGAAGGTATTTCAATTTGTTATTCTTTTTACTCTTAAAAGTACTCTAGTTATTATCAAGGTCATCTACAAAGATTGGTTAGAACGAGGTCAAGACACTGTTTCAGTACTTTGTTTATATATGCAAAAAAAAAGCCATAAACTCTTATAGATTTTTGCAATTAAGTTCTCAATTCTTTTGCGTTTTTATTTGAGTCATATTTTTTAAATTTATTTCAAATAAGTTTTTTTTAACAAAAAACAGTTAATTGGTTAATAATTTTCATTGAATTAATATGAGATTTCTAATGGTTGAGTATTTTCTATATAAAAAAAGACCAATTTGAAATGAATTTATAAGGAATAAGATTTAAATTAAAAAGTAAAAAACTTTAGAATTTAATTATAAAATTTCATAAAAACTTAGAAATTTTTTTTTTTTTTGTGTGCGTGTGTATATTTCTTTTTTATTTTCTAAATATCATCTATACGTAATGATGGAATTCAATTTGACTGTGCCCGTTTCTTATTTATTTATTGAATGAATTAAGTTTTACTTAATTTACCCATCTGGCTACAACAGAAATGAGGCAATTGTAGCCATCCGTATAAGGTCCTGCACTGTAATGCATGGGATGGGTTTCAGATGGTGAAATTGGTTGTTTTACGTAAAGGCCATGTACACAAAATTGGTTCTTCTGTTGTTCATGGTGATTAAGTAATCTTTTTGTTGCTTTTGTACTCAATAGGCATTTAAATTTTGATAAAGGAAATTGAAGCCTGCAGTAAAATTTCCAATGAGCATGACAGGCTTCTTAAAATGCTAACAATCACGTGAATAGAAAATGTGAGCTCTGATAATTTAAGGTCCCACACGAACTTGGAATTAAAAGTGAAGGTGCATGCACCATCTTCTTGAGTTGCTTCTATCTTTTGAGTCAAATTTTGATTATAAATCATTTGTATTATTTGCAGGAGTTTGCTGCTGACCACAATCCCTGTATTGATATTATGTCTCATTGTCTTGGTCTTTGGGAGCATGGTGAATTTGGGGAGTACTGTAAACGCAATGGTCTCAACAGTCAGTGTCATAGCCTACTTCTGTTGCTTTGTCATGGGATTTGGACCTATTCCAAACATACTGTGTGCAGAGATCTTCCCCACCCGCGTTCGTGGATTATGCATTGCGATGTGTGCCCTCACTTTTTGGACTGGCGATATAATTGTCACATATTCGCTCCCCGTTATGCTCAAATCCATTGGTCTTGCTGGTGTATTTGGATTGTACGCAGTTGTGTGCGTCATAGCATTAGTGTTTGTCTACTTGAAAGTTCCAGAAACCAAGGGCATGCCGCTTGAAGTCATTACTGAGTTCTTTGCTGTTGGTGCGAAGCAGGCTAAAGAAGCTGCCAAGGAGAACTAACAGTGGTGAGCTGATGGATTGGAAAAAGTTAAAGGCCCCTTGGTCTTATCTGTTTAACTTTTAATTGTTTTTTTTTTTTTTTTTTTAATTTATTTCACTTTTCAGGGGATGGGAAACAGTATTTTGTATTTAGTAGAAAAAGGAATTTTCGGCCCCTTAATCTTGCTTTTAATATTACTTGATGCGACTTTACCTGTGAGGCTTGCTCTGGAGTTAAAAGAGAGTCTTAAAGATATAATAAATATATTTGTTGTTGAGGGGAGCAATTTGATATAATGCTTTGCCTGAGAGGTTGAGGATGGATCGGAGAGATTATGCAATGAAAAATTTGTCACGGCAATGCGATCATCTTTGCCATCTCACAACCAAACGTTTTAGTTAGAGCGCGTAGACACGCGCCGGCCGCTAACAAAAAGCTCTGTCAAGTACACACAAAAGCGTATTGCTCCTCCCAGTACCGACTTTACTCGTCCAACCCAAACGCTGTATATCGTAGTAGATGAATGGTATATTGGGTTTTGTTTTTGCTTAATACGAAAGAGAATCGGGGTTATTAGTAATTTAACAGTGGGTTGAGTTGAAATATCAAGGTTCCAACGCCTAAGAGACTCGCCCCGTTTGCTTTGAGATCGTATCACATATCATTTATCATACATGGGACTGGAGGAGAAGGGCATCCCTCCACGAATCACTCTTTCCCTTTACTTTACTGAACTGAAAAAAAGACCACACCTCGGTACACGAAAGAAAGGGATTGGAAAAAAGAAAAAGACAAAACAAAGGAAGAAAACCACGAAAACAGCAAAGAAAGATAACAATTCTGTCTGATGAGAAGGAAGAGAATTAAATCAAGATTCATTTATTATTGGTGAATTGAACTGAGGGGCCAGGAGGCCTGAGAATTTTTGTCATGAAGAAGGAGAAAAAGGAACGGTGCCAACGAGCCTTGCACCAAGTCTATCCAACCTCTTCACCATGGCCACGGCCTTCAAATTCCCCTCCTTCAAGAACGCCTCCACCATCCTCTCCCCAATCTCCTTTCCTCTCTCCTCCTCGTCTATCACTGCCACCGCCGTCGGCCCCGCCCCGCTTATTGTGCACCCAAACGCCCCGCCTTCTATCGCCGCCTTCTTCACCCCTTCCATCCCTGGAATCAATGGCGCTCTTTTCGGCTCCACTATCTTATCCGAAGACAGTGCCTTTCCCAGCCCCACCACGTCACCTTGCAGGACGGAAGCCGCCAGCGTCGCCGCCTGGCTGCAGTTCCACACGTGGTGGGGCATCCCGATTTCTGCCGGCAACACAGCCCTCATTTTCTTTGTGGGAGCCTCGAATTCCGGACTTACTAAAACAAAGAACAATTCTTTATCTTCCGGGAATTTCAGTCTCATCAGTTTCAGTGGATCGTAGCTGCTGATCAGAACAAACCCGCCCATGATTGCCGGCGCTATATTGTCCGCGTGATAGCCGGAAACTTTGGCTTCGGATTCCAATCCAGCAAGAACCAAGTGGTTGACGTCTAGGATGCCCCCGAATAGCTCGCTGACAGCGACTACGGCTGCCGCGGCACTGGCGGCGCTGGAGCCGAGGCCGCTGCCCAAAGGGAGGCCTTTCTCGAGGGAAAGGGAAAGGCCGACGGAGCGAATGTTGAGCATTTTCATGGCGGCAATAGCGGCGATGCCTGCGCAGTTCCAAAGAGGGTCCTTGGAAAGCTTGTGGGAGGCATGGGTGCCGGATATGGCGGATATCGAGATCTCGCCAGGGTGGACGGAGGGATCGACGCAGAGGGATACGAAATCGCCGAGGCCATCGACGGCGCAACCCAAGAAGTCGAAGCCGGGACCAAGGTTGGCAATCGTGGCGGGGGCGAAGGATTTGACGGAGGAGAAAAGGGGTTGGGGTTCCGTGGAGGTGGTGATGGTGGGAAGAGAGAAGTTGCAACGGAGTGGTGGCGGAGGAGGGGTCCTCTTCAGCGATGGAGAGACAGTAGTGAGGGCAGGTGGTTTGAATGGGGAAAGAAAGCAGATCGCCGCCATCGTTTCGCCAGCAGACAGCACTCGTGTCTGGGTGTGGTTTGTTGTCGGTGTCGGGAAACCAACCCATTTACTAGGTTAGTTCGGCCGTCTCAGTGTGATTGGGTTGGGTAGCATACTCCTAAGAAATTCGATGGCATTGGTCGGACCCACCCATCGCATCTGTCTGTGGTCACACTGGCCAACCCCCCCCCCTTACCATCACACATTTGCACTCATTATTACGAGGAATAACATTTGTAGATGATTTGAAGAATTAGAAAGATTAAAGATTCGTGTCTTTCATCCTTACTTCTTTCTCTACTTGATTGTAGTATTCGGTTGAACTATATCCTTTTGCTCCATGTTGATACTATTGTGTTTGAGATAGAATTGCAAGAATTTTATAATAATTATTGATGTATTAATGTTATTTTTTTATTATTATTCTTATTATTTAGTTGTCAATAATTTTAATTTTTTTAAACTATATATATATATATATATATATATAATATTTCTAATTCTATTTTGAATTGAAATTCGATTTATCTCACTTTTGTTGTTAATAAATTAGCATAATGATAGTGTTTTTTCATACTGAAAAATTAATTGTCATGGAAAAAAATAAATATTGAAAATAAATAAAATCAAAATATCAAATAATTAAAATTTGACAGCATGTTCAAACAACCCTCAAACTAGTTGGATTTACCCTCTTCAAGGAAAAAAAAAAACAAAGAAAAAAAACACTAGTTGGATTTACAGTAAATGCTGGTTGGAGGAATAGGGCTAGTTCTAAGAGGGGTTACCTTATTCCCAATCAATCACCCCATTGACCAGGTGGACTCGGCCGATGGCATTAGCCCAACCCACCCACCGCATCCGTCTGCCATAGCACCCGCGACTCCCTCTACATTGTCCTTTCCTCCCAAGTCTATTTCGGGCGAGTCTTTAAGAAATAAAATCTCACGACTAATTTGTTTTCTTTTCTTTTTTAATAAAAAATTTCCCTCTGGAATTTTAAATCATTGAATCTTCAGGTTCATTAAAATTTAGTATGATATTGAGTAGGATTGGAAATCCATATCATCATTCAACTTCTCTTTTTTTTAATATATATATATATATTTAAAATAAGAGAAGTTGAATGATGATATGGAGTTCCAATCCTACTCAATATCATACCTGTCTCTTATACACATTTAGATGTGTATAAGAGACAGGTATGATATTGAGTAGGCTTGGAACTCCATATCATCATTCAACTCCTCTTTTTTTTAATATATATATATATATATCTATATTCCTCTTTATTTGAAGAAATAATAATAATAATAATAATCTCTCTCCGTCAACATATGACGTACATGATATATAATTATGTCAAAAAAAAAATCATACATAATTTGAATAGATAGAATAATATCTACTTATTTATTAAATTGATGATACACAATTGTAGATGCAAATCTCATAATATTAACTCGAACCATTTCTGAAAATTCCTCCAGTGTTTCGTAATTAACAAATTAATAATTCAAATCTTTATTTTCAAATTTTCACAAAATCAACCTCCTAATAAACCATAAAGGCAAAAACATTTGAGCATCAAGGGAGAGGAGTAATTGCTTAATCGCCTCTACCAACTGCAAGTAGCCAACCGTAATTTTCACTTTGAGTTGGACTTCGAAACTCCTGCCCTGTGACAACTGGAGTGGACTCAAACCAAGTTGATCTGCCTAGAAACAATCAGCCTTAGCATGATATGATGAGGTCTCCTTTAGCTCCAAGGCTAGCACTTCATATTACTACAGTTACAAATAAAATAATAATTATTATTATTATCACAGGAGTAACGTTGACATCTCCTTTGCACAAAACACTTGGATTGGAATAACTCGGTTGAAAGACTAGTAAACTACAGCCAGAAAATCCTTTTTCAATCAAAAAAGACAGGTCCATACTCTGTTTAGAATCAATTGATTAGGTCCTGCGCTTCTGAAGACAACAATGTCCTTCAGAAAGCTGTTGCTTCAACTTAGTTCACAAGCACCCTGTCCGCTGCCGCTTTGCAGAATTGTGATCGCTTCCTTCCATACCCATTTCACCCTTTTTTCCATTTCGTTCGTCATATTCAAATGTCCACCCAGGAAAATCGGACTCAGAGAACAAAGATATGGGAGTTGCTCTATAGAATGCCAGTGGGACCTGTTTTACCCTTCGTCTAATCTGCATTTCAGGTTTACCAACCATAACGAAAGAGTGAACCGACCATACAGAAATTCAGACAAAAGAAAGAAGAGCTAATTCCAATAAATTATTCAACTAAATGCACCCCTGCTCATTGACAACAGCGCACGCCTCCATGGCTCAACAAATTAATTAGAACAAAATCATCCCACAAAAAAAAAAAAAAAAACCAAAGCACCACTGCACAAATGATGTTTATATTATAGAATATGGTTGTATTGGCAAAAGAAACAGAACACATGATATTACCTCCTCTCCAAAGATCGTTGCATATGAGCCAGAGCTAAAATCCTTAATAGCAACTTCAGTGGTTTTGGCTCTGACTGTCAAGTCGTTCTCCAGTGACAGAACAAACCTAACGATGCAAGGAATAAGCATAGGAGAGATGCAAAATTGTGACCATTGACCAAGCATCTGTAACAATATACACACCTTGAAACAGGCGGACAGTAGTGGTGACGTAGGGTATCAATTTCCCAAAGCGAACTTCCTGTTTTGAGGAAAGTGTTAGCCAATAGATTGAGAAGTATTTTTCAGTTGTGCCCCCACAACCAAAACAGTTTCAAAAGGTGTAGCCAATATTACTAGGTGCAACAATACCATGTGAAAAATAGGTTGTTGATGTGAAAAATATACAGTTAAATAGCAGCTAACTCTCCCTAAGGCAATTAACCTCATTTTTTGAGAAACCAAATAGGCATTACAAACCAGAACAAACATCATGTAGAATTTCCCTCTAATCCAACTCAATCAAGCCATCTGCTGGTTACCATGGGATAGTTCACGGTCGTCAGACAAGCTTGAAGAGAATTGGTACAAACACAAGAACCGTAAAAAAACTAATCCATAGACAGGCACTTACGCAAGGCATTACATTTTGCAGGATTGCTTTCCTCACTATCAAAATGATCGATTACATCTTTTCTTGGTGAAGTTTTCATTGAAGTTCCAGAAGCATTTGCATCATCAACTTCATTAATTCTGGCTTCTGAATCATTATCTGCAGTGTCATTTCCATCTTCCTACAGAAGGACCATTAGTTAATCATAACTCAGCAGAATCATTAATATACTTTACCCCTGAGTCAATGCTAATCTGTTAACCTCATCAATGCTAATCTCAATCAACTACAAGCCTAGAGAGAGGCATTATCTCTAATCAAACAAGAAATATGCACAGAAAGCTTATCTACTTATCTCAACTGTCAGGCTGACACTAAGTAAAGTAATTCAGATTTCAAGTAACACTAATTCAAGGATGGAGAATTTTTCAAATAAAAAATCAGCTAATGAATAACGAGTACACTCAAATGAAGAATGATGAAGTAGAAAAAATATTATTAATGATAAACAGATAATATGATTGTATTGCTACCCGATGAACCAAACAGTTGATTGAAGGATGTCTCCGCAGGAGGTTGTGGACCAATGCTATAATGACCAATGCTCCTGAAGGAGGGACTGCAAGTGCCAATCTACTCAATTTCTTGGCAAATGCAGCAGCCAAATATGCTGGAAGCAGCGGTGACTTTAGGCATGAGTCAAGAAGCTGCAACAGAAATTGCATTTCTTTAACAGAAAGCTTCAAAGGCTGCGCACATATCATCAATCCCAGTCTTATTTTGTGGTTTTATGTATGAATTTGGCTTCATAATTATAGGAGCATAATATATTATCCATATTCTGAGTCTCACCTAACAGCTTAAGCTTTTATGTGAAATGGTTTCATGACAATAATATCTGTGCTTCGATGAGGTAGTAAGCAATTTCAGACCATGAAACAGACATAACAAACTAGCTTTCTATGATGTTCTGGTTTGACCTTCCATAGATCTTACTCCTTGCTCTAACCACATTAATTCCACCCATGCACTCCATAGCATGAAAGGTTGAGCATCCAGTGTGAGAAGGCCAGCAATCAAGCTATGTTATTCCAATTTCCACAATTACTGCCACAGAGGAATACTGACAAGAACAAACTTTAAGGAGTTCACTTGGATCTACTGGCATAAGGGTTAATTCAGTTGTAGTTATTTCTAGATTCAATTATTTCATCATTTATACTTAAAAATGTGAAAAAAAAAACATGCCTAAGAATTAATAGAAATCAAGAGACCGAATAAAGCTTCATATTTAGCTTTACCTGGAAAAATTTTGCTCTATGTTTTGCCATAAAAATGGATGGTACCAATAGTGCATATAGCTTTTCATAAAAGTTTGAGTACTCCAGGCCATGTTGTGTCATTAGAATGAAAAGACTACTAAGGGCCATGACACTGACAACACCACCAATATCATATGATCTGGTTAAAAAGTCACTGCATAGTTTTGCAAAGAAAAAAGACAGTCATGAGATGGTGAAGCAAAGCATATGACATATGAAACCCAACCAATGAAGAACAGCCTACCATAACATTAAGGGATTAGACACATGTGGGATGACAGCCTCATGGAGAGTAACAAGAACCTAAGCATTAAAGGAGAACAGGTCAGAAGATAACTAAGCATAAAAGGAAATATAACTGGAGGGTAAAATTAATCAGAAGCCAATGACCCAAATAAACTAATGACACATCCAGGAAATTGAAATATTCGCTAGGTAAACCCCATTCCAGTTACTAAGCAAGCCAAGAGCATAGGCATAATCATATTAGATACAAGTGCATCCACTTAAATGCAAGTAGACAGTGTGAAGTCTTACCTCCTTGTACACTTCAAGAGGAAGAGGTAACCTAAGAAATGAAATCCATGCCTTTGTGAATTTCAATTTCATCCTTTTGGCAACATTGGAAGCAGACAAAAGCTGAATAGATAGTATAAACACAATTAACAACTCAATGAAGCATCTAGGCACAAAAAAATAAAAATAAAAATAATATATATATATTTGCAAAGATAAACATTAATTACCCACATTCTTGCTGTTATTATGTTTCTCAGATTTTGGCAGCTTATCCTCTGTTTTTGGAAATTGAGAAAGATCTTTTGGTTCATCTTCTTTAAACAAAAATCCTGATTGAGTAGCAATGATCAAAACATAATTCTTTAGCTAAAAATTTGTGTACAGAATGAGTTTGACAAGGAAACGTAAGCCTAATTGAAGCTTCTGATGAAAAGAGTCAATACTAAGACTAGCAAGTAGTTACCTGAACCACTCCACATCTCATTAAAATAATCCCCCTTTAGGTGTTCTGGAGGGGAAACATTTGACAAAAGGGAATGTATCTTTTGAGTAGAAAGCTCCATGCTGCAAAAAACAAGAGATAATTGTTTCTATGAACAAAAAGAAAAGGTGCAATTGAGCTTTGGCTATCTTATTGTCATCCCAACATGTCAATTCATAGCATATTAAGTACAAAAAGAGAGAAGCAAGCAAGTTCCTGTTTTCATACATCCTATTTTTGTTTAGCGAAGAAAATGTGCATATAAATTTTGTGTACCACAGCTTGGGTTTAAATAGTCAAATGCCTTGATATGAAAAGGATAATAAGTCAGATCTAACAAATGCTGAAGACAAATGAAGGTCAATGTAATGGATTTGACAAAAGAATCATAATAGTTATTACAAGACGCCATGCTTTTTAGGTGTTCCAAACAATGGAGGACTACACAGAGGGAAAGACACTTAAAGTATAAAACAGTTGTAAATGAAGATTACTGATCAGCACCAAGTAAAGGAAGAAAAAAACTAAAAAATCAATAAAAGCCATACTAACCTCACTCTTGAATCAGTGTGACGATCCTTATCTGCTCTTGTTGTCTTGTTATCTAGTGGGAGAAATATATCAACGAACAAGCAAAGGACAAAAAGAAGTTTAAATAATCACTGGAAATGACAGATTCTCCTTTGACTTATTTGTACTCCTGTAGGAAATGTCCACCTTTTCTTTTAATCTAACAACAATCATATTCATCTCATCTAAAAAAGAATAAGATATGCTCGAAAAGAGAAAGAAAAAGTACCGGAGATGTATTTGACCTGCAAAGTTGTAGCAAGTTTTTCAAGGCTGATGTAGGTAAAATAACTGCACCAAGCAAAGATGTCATGTTGTTGAAGAAGAAAGAAAGAATGAAGAGATTTCAGTGTACTTGTGTTTTAAAATAGAGGTGAACTCTATCCCATACAAAAGTTACCGGACGTCAATGTACTTGAAGTACTTTGACACGAGCAATTCATGCAAAAAATCGATTGGTTCCATAGAATTAACCTGCAAGCAAAAAAGAGGTCAAGCATATCATGAAACCATATTAAAGCTCACATAATGCCCCAGAGATTTTATTTTATTTTATTTTATTTTGGGGAGGTGGGATGGGTGAGGGTGGATCATGCGCAGAATGAGAAAAGTGAATCGAGGTACAGGGAAGAGGGTGGGAAAAAACTAACAATTTTAAGAAGCAATCGGTGGTAAATAGCAGAATGAAATCTTCCTCCATTAGCAGACTTCACAAGCTCCATAAGCGTATCCAACGCGACTTCCTAATCACCATAAATCCGGTGCAAACACCAGAACATTACCAAAACCGCTAAAGAAAATAAATATAATAGGAAAAGATGAGACTGGCTAAATTGAAGCAAATAAATATATTGAAAATAACAAATAAAGAAACAGCAAATATGAACTAATTCCAAAAGAGTTTGTCTATTAATAATGAAAATGCCTGTCTTTAATTATTATTATTTTTAGAAAAAAGAAGGAGAAAGAACATACTCTCAACGCATCGTCGGCATGGGGCGAAAGAAGAACATCGAAAAGGGAAGAGACAAATTCATCGAACTTGGAACGGAGCCAGGTCCTATAAATTGATTGAGCTTCATCTTTGTTATTGTTGGAGGAAGACTGACGGACGAGGAGCGAAGAAGACGACGAAGAAGAAGAAGAGGAAGAGGAGGAAGGAAGTTCAGGGAGGAGGAGAGCGAAGAAAGAGTGGAGGGAGAGTAGAGACTCCAAGACGTGCTGAGGCGGATGCTGAGGGGACACGAACGAGAGGAGGAGCGGCAGATTGTTAATGTGAGTTGTGGAGGAAAGCAGCTGCCTCCCTAGGGTTTTCAGCTCCTTCACGCTTCTTCTGTACTTTGCTTTCTTCTTCTTCTTCTTCTTCTTCATCTCTATTTCCTTCTCCGAAACAATTGAAGCCATTGCTTCCTCTGCTTTGCTCTCTTTCATTTGATTTCGCTGAAATCAATAATAAATTACGATTTGATATTCCGCCCCACCCACCCGCTGAATTCAATAATATGTGCAGCTTCTTGTGCTGGTTAGGGTTTCGGTTTTCCTTTCCTTTTTTTTTTTTTTCTATTTCTAGGATAAGGAGGATTTTTTTAATGGTTTATTTAATGAAAAGCTTCTTTTAAAAAATAAAAATAATTTTTTTTTTCAATCTTTTCTTACTTCTTTTTAAATATTATAAAAAATAAAAATAAAAATTTTGCGTGTCCCTACAAATTTCAAAGCAAAAAGGAACTGACACAATTTAACAAGCAGAAAGGACCCCGGGCTCCACTCGAGAGGGCCCCCGTAACAGTAATTCAAGACGAAAGTGGGTTGGGCTCAGATCCACCGCTGGCCTGGGCCCCTATTGAACGAAACCGAAACCATTCTTTCGTTGACTTCTTCTTCCTCATCTTAATTTATGCATTAATTACACGTTTCCACGTTATAATGACGTTCATGTTGAAGTTATGAATGAGCCTACACATGTTTTGACAGAATATTCTAATCTATTAACCATGAAAATTGATAAATTACTTAGAGTACAACTAATGATAGTATTGGTTGATTGAGGAAGTTATAACAATTTTATCGGCTGTTTCCACTTCCACTTGGGCTTAAAATTCAATTGCTACGCTCACCCACCTAGGCAATGGGCTTCGTGCTGGTTGAGCGTGTTTTCATCATTCTTCATTCTTCTATGGGATTGGGACATCATCACTGCCAACTTGGGCCCTGGACTAATTACCGCTTAGCTTCAGATGGGCCTTTGTATTCATCTATTCTTCACATTTCCCTTGATGATGAACCTGGTTTACGAGATAGTGGAGAGAAGGGTTTGGGGTGGGAGGTACTGTCTGTGGCTCAGATGACTGTTGGTTTTGGCGGGGAGTTTGGTGGCCTTATTGGTACCCAATTTCGCTGATTTCTTGTCTTGGATTGGAAGCAGTGTATGCTGTGAAATGGGGTTTGTTTTGCCAGCCTTGGTTCACTTGCTCACTTTCAAGGAAGACAGTGGTTGGAATGAATGGTGGTCTATTGATGTTGTTCTTGGACTTTCGGGGACTTGGAATGCTCCTGTGGAAATTTTTGCAGCCAAGTTATCAAGATGTCCTTGACTCGAATCTTCTAAATTGTGAATAATAGTAGCGATCTCCATCATCAATTTCTTTTTGTACGATGGAAAATTTTGGCTGTTATCTTTGCCTACACTTACGGCAGTACCCTTATCGATGCTAAGTTGATAAGCCAAGATTCTTTTTATTATTTTTGTTGTGCAGGAAGACAAATTCTCATGCCACCGTTTCCGCACTCTGTCATTAGTTGCTGAGGTTGTCATTGCAGTTGATTGGCGTTATCAGCTAAATTTGCTATAATATATATTAGGCTAGGTTAAATGAAAGTACAGAGAAGGAATTAATGGAAAATACAAGTTAATGCTAAGATGAAAGTGCTCTACCTATTTACAGTCTCTGATTTTTTCTGCAGTATCTGTGAATTTTGCATGCCTTGTTATTTGTTCCATTCACTTGCTGTCCTTAAAGAAGAAAATATTTGTAGAATGTGGTCTTAGTTGTTCCAGAGAGGTTGGCTCAGAGATTTTATGAATTTGTTATCGTGTGAATTTCTGCTTATGTTTCAAACAATTGTCCAGTTTAAACTACAGTCGTCCGAATCTCGAAAAATTGGGAGAGACTGAGCATTCTCGTTAGAGAGAGGTGAGTCTGGGAAAGAGTTTTTTTTTTTTTTTGGGGGGGGGGGGGGGGGGGGGGTGTTGACATCTTTGTCCTCGATTTGGTGCTCTTCTTAGATGGCACAAATGCCATTGGGATTCCTCTAGGTCAGCATTTCTGGTATATGTTCCCCGAACCGCCGCTTTTCTGCATTGAAAAAAGTCTCTCTGCTGCAGCTGCTCATATGGCTGGAATAATGCTACCTGACCCCACCCCACCCCCGCCCTATACAGAGAGCAATTTCTCTGAGGGATGATGGAGCAAATTTGTTGGTATGGTCAACAGGAGTGGAAATCCCACTGTTAGGTTTTGACGGGATGGAAGTGATTCTTGCCAACTTACCAGAAGCAAAGAGTTATTTCCCGGCACGAATCTCCTCCTAGTTCCCTCCGAAGCAGCCATTTAATAAAAAGGGTCAGGCCTGTTTTAGCTGCTCTAACAATGACGTCAGTCTCTCTAATTCTCTTTTCTTTCGGGTTGAAGTTGGACATCGCTCTCTTCATCATCACCCCGAGTACTTATTTTCCTTTCATTTTATTTTATTTTATTTTTGGTTTTGGGCTTTTTGGGCTACGGTTATAGGAACCTAAGGCAGAATTCATAGTTGTTGGAACAGTTTGGTTTCGTTCAAAGATGGACAACTCAAACAATGAAAGCAAAGGAGATCCAGCATGTAGAATTTTAGATTATCAAAACAATGATAAAGCACGATTCGAAAAGGCTTTATGCTTAAACTTGAAGAGTGCTGCGCTTCCAAATGGCCCTTTTAATTTTAGTCATAAGCACTCGGGTCGGGCTGTGCCCATTTATAAGCTTTTTGCTAGTTACAAAATCCCATTCCCATGGTGCCCCAACGCCCACGGGTCACAGCCACGATGAATAGCCAGAAAATTATTGGAGGCTTTGATTATAGGAGAGATGATAGACACGGGTCAATTCCTTCCGAGGGGTCCAGGATAGAGAAGAAAACAAGCAAAGCACAGACAGCTCACACCGGACACCAGTCAACTTCAAACCCCCCCCCCCACCTCTCTCCCGTAATTTTCATCTGCTTTCCATTGTGCATTCAGAAGATGGCACATTGGCACATTTGGGTCCACCTGGGGACACTAGGTGTAGCCAAGTGCCAGAAAACTTTTAGTCGAGCATCTAATTAATTATTGAGTCTATGGTCCATGGGCGGGCAAATCAAAGGCCACAAGCCCTGGAATGAATGCCTGGTAAGTGGTTACCAATGGACAGCGATTTTGATTAAGTGAACAAAAACGTTATGGCTTTCAATTAATTATTCAGTCCGATTATTTTTGTGTCTGCGATCATTTTCGGCTAACTGTACAGATAAATTACTCGTGAAACACACACTATGTTTGCTTAAAGATTCATCTGTTATAATACAAATCTAAATGTCACCCCAAGGAAAGTGTGGAGTGCGGGGCCAGAGCAATGGCACACAGAGTTCTTACAGTTGTCCAGAATCTTAGTTTTTGGGGAGCACTGGGAATTCAGAAGTTAAAGCCTTTAGGCTTTGGTCATTATTGAATCGATAAAAATGGGGGACAGAAAACTATTTATAAATATTTCTTAGACAGAAGATTGGACAATTAGAATGTCACTACCGTAACTCGAACATGTAATGTTTTCGTCTTATCACCTCAATCGTGTATAAATTGGGCATGGGTCGGAGGTCCTTTCAAATGTATATGATGAGATGAACATCATGTTTCGGTTCAAAGTATATTTCCTCCCCTGATTCCTGCTGGGTCCTCAAATATTTCTTCTAGCTACGACTCAAAAGTGAAAATTAGAAAGATTATAAAATAAAATAAAAAAAAGAGAGTGAATTTTTAGGCTCTAGTGGGTAGTCTTTTTGTTCCTATAAAATAAGAAAGGAAGACAAAGCTAAGCTACGCTCGTTTTTTAATCCACAGATCTTCCAGAAGTAGCACAAATACGGACGAGAGTAGCATTCTGTAAATTGCAGGTTTTTAAACGATTTTTTCCTGGCAACCTAAATATACTGAACAAAATTTAAAATTAATATTATAGTTCAATTCTTTCTACTGCCTAAAATTTTTTTAATTAATTTATTTAAAAAATATACTAATTTTTTTTTTTAAAAAAAAAAACTATAATTCAATTGCTAAATCAATCGAACTCCGTTCCACTCTTACAAAAAAAACTATAATTCCAACGCCATTCCAAACTAAGCTCAAAAAAAAAAAAAAAAAGGTCCGAAAGAAGGGCGTGGCAGCTGTCTCCAGCCCATTTCCCCTCGGAATGCCCCGTTGCCCCATCCCCATACCACCCTTACCCTCCACTCCCACTTATAAAAACCCCCACATCTTCACTCCCCGTTCGTCTCATGTATTGCCTCTGCCACCACATTGACCTCCGCCGTTGCTGCCACCACGATCGCCCATCTCCTCCACTGTTCAAAATGCAGCAAGTTTCCATCTTTTGCTTCATATTCATATTTTGTGCCTCTAGCTATGCCTCTGCTGCCGCTACTTCTTCTTCTAATCGGAAAATGCAGACTTTGAACACCAAGGTAGAGTACATTAACCCAAAATTACCCCCAAGGACCCTCTCCTCCTCCAAGAAATTCGAGGGCTCCTCGGATTTAGTCCAGCTTCGCTACCACATGGGCCCAGTCCTCTCCTCCACCCCCATCAACATCTATCTCATCTGGTACGGCCGTTGGTCCTCTTCCCAACAACTCGTCATCAAGGACTTCCTCAACTCCATCTCTCCCTCCGCCCCCGCCGCCGCCCCCAAGCCCTCCGTCGCCGAGTGGTGGAGCACCGTCTCCCTGTACACTGATCAAACCGGTGCCAATGTCTCCCGATCCGTCATAATCGCCGGAGAATACGCCGATAAGACCTACTCTCATGGGACCCAGCTAACCCGGCTTTCCGTCCAGCAAGTGATTGCCAACGCCGTAAAGTCTAAGCCTTTCCCGGTAGATCACAAGAACGGGATATATCTCATTCTCACAGCTCAAGACGTGACCATGCAGGACTTTTGCCGCGCTGTCTGCGGCTTCCATTATTTCACATTTCCATCCATGGTGGGCTACACGTTGCCCTACGCCTGGGTGGGCAATTCGGGCAAACAGTGCCCCGAAGTGTGCGCCTACCCGTTCTCCGTCCCAGGATACATGGCGGGTGGAGGGCCAGGGGCGCTAAAGCCGCCGAATGGGGACGTGGGCGTGGACGGGATGATGAGTGTGATAGGGCATGAGCTTGCGGAGCTGGCCTCGAATCCGCTGGTCAACGCTTGGTATGCAGGCGAAGACCCCACGGCACCTATAGAGATTGGGGACTTGTGCGAAGCAGTGTACGGAACAGGTGGGGGAGGCGGGTACATGGGGGAGGTGATGAGAGACAGGGAAGGAGCCACTTTCAATTTGAATGGGAGGAGAGGGAGGAGGTTCTTGGTTCAGTGGATCTGGAGCCCTTCAAATAATGCATGTGCTGGTCCTAATGCTTTGGATTAATAACATATGTTACAAAACATAAATAAATCATTAAAAAAAAAACAAAACAAAACAAAGTAATGCGTACTGGCTTCATTTTTCTGTCTTTCTGTGGTTGGATTGAAGCGTTGTGGTGGAAACAGGGTGCAGCAGAAGGAGAGAGAGCTTTTGACTTCGAGGTTTGGAGTTGGGAAGCAGTAAGAAAAGTTTTTTTTCCCTTTTCCTGTCAACGATAGCTTTAGATGCATAAAGAATATAAAGATGGCGATGATAGATTCTCTGAATCTACAATAACTATAATAAGATCGTATCCATATCCCAATTGGTAACGCCTGAGGCGGATAGTTCTTAATTAGCATCTACTTCTCCTGCACCCGGATGCTACAGTATTATTGAAAGGCCAGCCTAATTTGGCATTAAATTTGAAATTTTGGCCAAGAAAAAAATATACCAACATACTCGAAGGCCTCTCATTGGGAAGCCAAAAGATTATTATTAGCCTGGTATTTGTTGAAGTTGCAGGGTTGGATGTTTCTGACACACGCACACACATATAGATGGTCATAGTTATGGAATCAACCAAAACACGTTATTAAAATGATAATCAATTAACCATTAGCCTATCAGCATCAGTAGTTATGATAGGCATAATGCTTTATATGACTTTACAGCTTACAGGAAAGAATGACCAAATCGCTGCCACTCCAACAAATTGACTGCTAGAGGTTAAAAGGTTGTCGAAATTGGAAAGTTAAACGGAGCAGAGGCCACAAAGGATTGATAATAATGATTATGCGTGGGGAGTGTAGCTGTAGAATAAATGCAGAACAGAAAACGGCGTGGAGTCTCATACGCGGCAGCCCTTCACCAACCGGCAGCTATTATCGATTCAACAGGGCTGGGAAACCGAAACAGCAGACGGTCAGTGTCGAAGTCTTTCGTCTAAAATTCAATCAACAATACGAACTACGGAGAAAAGGTGCAAATAAATTAATAGTATAATTAATTAATTTAGTGCATGTTACCTGTGCGTACCAAGGTCTCTTCGGTTTTTTCGAAATTAAGATTATTGGTGTAAACTGAAAATATATATTTGACTTGACAACAAAGAGTTGCAAAATTAAAGTAATTAGTTAAAAAAATTTAAAAAATAATTACTCACAAGTATTAAAAAAATTTATTCTCACTTGCATTATTCTGTCATGTTGGGCAAAAAAACAAAAAAAACAAAAAACAAATGCTGCATTTCAACCATAAAGCAGAGGCCAAATACCAAACTTACGTAAAACCCCCCTCCCCCAAAAGAAAGGAAGAAGAAAGAAAAAGAAAAAGGGGAAAAAAGAGGAGGGTTTGCTCTGGAATAACGAACTCTTTGGTCCTACTCGGCTTATATACATTCGAAATCATGCAAATGATAGTAAACTCATGCTCATGCACATTTTAATCATAAAAGTAATCACGGTGGTTTTTTTTTTTTTTTTCAAAATCTACTATTTCTTTGCCCTATCATTTAAATCAAAAGCCGACCCTCCAAAAAGAAAAAGAAAACAAAATTTGGGAGAGAAGTCATTAAATTACAAGTAAAAAAAAGCAAACAAAATACCTAGCATGTGGCAGATACTTGTGAGGCCAACCCTTGCAGAGAAAAAGAAAACTTTAAATGAACATTTGTGATCCACGGCCGACATTGGGACCCATACCAAGTGGCACATATACTGAGGCTCAAGCATAGGAAAAAGGTTGGGGGATCGGGTCTTTATTTTATTTTATTTTATTTTTACGATATATATATTGTATACATAAATAAAATAAAATATGTATATAATTATTAAAAAAATTAATATGTATAAAGTTGATATTTATATGCGCACTACTTTTATTATCTACACTTCATAAATTATTAAAAAAAAAAAAAAAAAACATTGCGCGTGGAGGACCAGGTTTTGTCTACAGCTTAACCACAGGCTCCTCCTTGCAGCAGGATACCTAAGCATAATGGCTGGTCAGCCTAACCTGATTTTTCAGGCCATTGCTAGGACCCATCTTTTAGGAAAAGATACATGAAGAGGTTTTGATGCTTTGAATGTTGACTGATCTTCACATAATAATAGTGGTATTTAATGTTTAATGACCAAACTAAGGCATCCAAATAGACCAAGGAAAATTCATTCCTAGTGGTATTGCTTCTTGGTTGATGCAAGTCAATCTGATTCAACTAGAACCAGTCAAATGAGTCGAAAAATTATGAAACCTCTATATCGAAGGCTACGACTTTTAATATATATATATATATATATATATCATGACAAACACATTTTTTCTTTTCAAGGATGACAAAGATTTTGAATCTTTAGCCTCTCGCTCAAGCCACTCAAAATGGTTTGATGCAAGTCATCATGATAACCACGACATATCCGGCCCTGCCCCAGCTGCTTGCATGTGCATTAATTTTTGTCAACTTTCGTATCAATGTAAAACTTTAAATTACACCGCATTGTCGAACGAATTTATACTCGTGTGTTATGCAGTGGAATTAGAGCATAGATATACGGTGATCCAAACAAGCACATTAATGGGTACGGTACCCGCCCCCCCCCCCCCCTCCAAAAAAAAAAAAATCCCCATGAATATTTGCTTGACGTTGATGCGTCGTCTGGCTTTCATTAAGCGGTGTAAAAAGAATGACAAATTACTTAAGTTGGATAACAATTGAGGTGCGGTTGAAAATATCTACAACGCATGGCCTAGTTTATCCATCTTCAGAATTACACCCATCCTTCAATTTCCAATTAAGAGCATCGCACTCAAAGTCAGTGGATCGGGGGGCCAGAGCCACGTGCACCGTAATTAATGAAGAGGGGTATCACCTTGACTAATTAATAAAGGGTGGATTGGTATTTGTTGGATCTAATAAATTGGATTATATAAAATGTAATTGAAATAGACGATGGATATGGTTAATGTGCATGCAGGTGCAGGACGACAAGGCAGACATCGAGGAGCACTGCGGATGCAATCCGTGCACATGCCAAAGAGGGCGAAGTATCACAAATTTACAACAGAGTAGTCTTCAAGTGATTTTCATCTGTAACAAATCTAGGACCTCCTTAGGCAATCTGAGAAGTGCTCTTTGAACTTCCTTTGTAACCAAGTGACGTCAAAACACGATATTCCAGTCCTGATATGCCTACATCTTTGATACAGAAGATTGTGCGAGGGGATAGCGAGCCTTTGAAGTTGAGGACAGTGGGCAGTCAGTCTTCAGGGTTACAGAACATCCGTTGACTTATGAGAAGCGAAATGGCCATATTCCAAGGCTTTGAGGTTGAAGACAGTAGACAATTAAGTAGCTAAATGCCCATATTCAGACGAAGGATGGTTTATGAGTGCTAATCTAGCTATT
The DNA here is from genome assembly GCA_021464305.1 of Kandelia obovata. Classification (NCBI taxonomy): domain Eukaryota; kingdom Viridiplantae; phylum Streptophyta; class Magnoliopsida; order Malpighiales; family Rhizophoraceae; genus Kandelia; species Kandelia obovata. Next base: position 68,915 of record CM038476.1, read on the forward strand.
CTATTCTCCTGATCAGGAAAAACGAATGATTATTCTGTTTGAGTATACTTTGTTTAGTTTTCCCACGTTTTCTTGTTTCATTTATGATGAGTTCTGTTTATGGGTTCTTCACCAACGTGCATTATAAAATAAATCCCGGATTAATAGTGGATATGCATCCAGCCAGACTGCATGGACCAATTTTGTGCTCTGTAAATCCCTTGGAACCCGTCTTCGCAGCGCCCGCGCCCTGTTCAGGTACGTAAATAAAAAGCTCGATGGTTTGAAATCTCTATGTCCTGGGTTACAATTGTTCACAGGGACCAATACCATGATTCTGAATGCAGCAAACACAAAGGCTGGCCAGAGTTGTTCCACTAGCATTTTCAAACTTTTGGGCTAATTCAAATATAACAAATTTGAAAAAGAAAATCCTGTTTAAAAGATAAAACTAAGACACAATTATACTGATACACGAGAGGACTTTAAAATCCAAGATTTCTTGGTGATGGCACAATGGGGGACAACGGTAGCATGAAGAACACAGAGAAGGCTGTTAGCCAGCAAAATGCAGCTCGTCAGAGTATGTCTCGGCGAGTATGGCAAAGTGGGGGAAAATAGCTGCATCTTTGCTAACCTTATTCTGGATGTTTAAACTTATAATTCTTTTATTCATAAGCTACTAGCTCTTTTATGTAACAGGGTCATGTAATTATAATATTCAAAGGAGCCATTTTCCACATCAACAAGATCATTTCCCCTCTCAAGAGGGTGAATGGACACATTTCAATTCTGTGTGCCATTCGTGTTCTCCATAAGGAAGGCCACTGAATGATCTTTCCACTCTTCCTTCTCGAGATGCTTCTGATAGAAGTTAAACTCTCCATCTGATTTCACAGACAACGCAGAAGTGCTTCTGGTTCCATACCGTCCCTACACATACAAGGGTATCAGACACTTCCCCCAGAATGGAGAGAAGCACAAGAAGAATGTTTGAGAAAGAAATGGATTTACCAGCGGAGTGTCTGCATCAACAAATATAGAACTTAAATGATACTCCCTGTCAGCAGGATAAATATGAGGGAGCATACTTTCATCGTACTTAATTGTGTTTGTCATTAAAATTTCAGCCATTTCTTCCAATGGAAGTTCTGCATCGCCATATTTATCCAACAGAATTTTGAAATTGTTGCCTAATCTCTGAGCCTGGAAAAATGAATGCCTTTTAAATGTTATATATGCCAGTATCCACCAACCAGCTTCACAACAACTATGTTGATCATAAACAAAAGAGACAACCTAGCAGGCAAATGCAGAATGCAAAAGAAAAGAGATGAATGTATAGCAAGACATATTTAAAGAGCCACCTAACCTTAGGCCATGGGGAGTCTAGGCTTGCATTTGACAACACGTGCATCCCAGGGGACACCTCTGTGACACAAGAGTGTTCTGATTTATGTCTATTGGTTACATAAACCATGGATCTTGAACATATATCGGCAACTATAAGATTAAAACCATTGTACTCATGTGCCTCTCTCACAAGATCTTTGGCAAATTCTCCTGGATGCTTGCTGCTCTGCAATCACATAATTTTATCATCGTCGAGGATTGTCAAAGGACCAGTACCAAGAGAGAAGAAATAGGATTTGCTGAATCAGATGGTTGCATTTAATAAGAATCAACCGCCCTAATCCCATGAGCATGATTATCATAGTTCATCAGCATATCAATTAATCATCAAATACAGAGAGCTTAGTAAAATCGAGATGAAGAAACATATTTGGGCAGTGAATTAAAGATATTGCAAGCCATGAAGCAAATTAAAAGTTCACATTGGAACCATGGAAAATCAAGGTGTTCTAGAGTTGCTTCACAAACTGAAGCAGTTGCATGTCTTTAAATGCAAAGGAAAAGAACTCTTGACTTGACAATTGGGACGTCAATCGTAATAAAACCTAGGCCAAATATCTGTTTATGTTTGACGTATTCTGACATATATTGTGGCAATTGGAAAGTCATGCGTCAGCTTTTTGTTTTAACGAATTGGCGACTGAAAAGCAAAATTATGAAAGATCTCCCCGGTTGCCTAATTATTTCATCATCAGAAACTAGGGGCATTTCTTGTTCATTATCATACAAGGTAAAAGAAAAATAAAATAAAAAAAGGGGGGGGTTGGATTTTGGGGAATTCAAAAGGACCCATCGACACAGAATAGAATATATAAGATAGTAAAACATAAGCAAAAAGAAGGGATTGGAAGGAGAAGGACCAACCTTGGGAGAGGAAAAAGTACCTGGAAGAAACGAAGGGGAAGATCACCTCTGCTCTTGGCAAAGGGGATTCTATCGACTTCTCTGACGTTAGTGATGAATGCAATCTTACCGTAGGTGGTACAAGCCAACCATGTGCCGCCTGCCAGCTCGTCTTTCGCACCCACTATCTCTCCACCGTCCCACCATGTCAGAGGCTTTGTTGGCCTTTCCACAAACACAAACACACAAAAGAAAAATCATTAACCTTCCAGTGATTATTAATTAATGCCATGGACACGAGTGTATGAATGAATCCATATATATATAGAGAGAGAGAGAGTTAAAGAGAAGGGGGGTGGGGGAGGAGTTGGGGGCTTGGAGGGGGGAAGGAGATGTAATCCAGACAACCAAGAGAGAGTTAACATACCGGGAGTGATATTCGTCCCTGTTGAGGAATAAGAGGAACGGGTAAAGAGGGTGGGCTTGCCAAAGAAACACTCCTATGCACATCTTCTCCTTCTTGTGCTTCGTTTGCTATTCCTTTTAATTAATGTAAATGGAATAGAATGGAATGGAATAATATTAGATAGACACAAGACAGGCAAGCAAGCACCTAACAGCAATAAATCAAAGTCCAACCCCCCCCCCCCCCCCCCCACCCAATACTGAGGTGATGAGGGTCCTCCTCCACTCCACCCCTCCCCCAACCTATCGTCCAGTGCTATGCTCCTTCCTCCCTTTCCGTTCCAGCACCGTATTTTCCTTTTGCAATCAGATCACTGAGACAGCCAACCTTCACGCAACTCAATATTCGATTTCCTTTCGGCTTTCACTTTGACTGCCCCCCCCCCCAAAAAAAAAAAAAAACCCAACCAAAAACAATAAAAAATAAAAAAGAACTAGGACCGATTCATGGAATGGATGGATTGGTGTCATTTTGTGACAATTTATACTTATTATATTGCACGTAGATTGCAAATTTGGGAAATAAATCAGGGGTTGTACAAGTTGTAGGTATCCATCTCTAAATAGCTTATATAAAATTCGAGGGCCAATTCTAATCCAAAGGAGACTTAATTCGAGGGGCCCCCCACCCCCCACCGGGGTCGAACGAGGCTTGAAGACAAAGTTTTTTCTCCAATGTCAATTCGCCACATGTAGACTCCACAGTTTTCACATACCACGGAGAGTCAGAGGAGGCAAAATCCTAACACGTGTCAAACATCACGTGCGATGCATGCTCTGTCCTCTCAAACACGTGAGAGACAACGGACGCTGCCACCATGCACTTGTATGTAACAATACATTTTATACAGCCCCCCCCCCCAAAAAAAAGATATTAATTATTAATAAAATTATTGTTATATTTATTTATTTACTAAAAAAAAAAAACTCTGTTTGTTAGTTAGGGAGAGAGACTCGAAGAAAGAGGGAGGGACAGAGAGAAACAAAGTAAATCCCCCCATCTCCCCCCACCCCCAAAAAGAGAGAGAGAGAGAATGGGTAAGATAGTGGAGAGGAAGAAGAAGAAGAAAGGGCGGCCTTCTCTTTTAGATCTCCAAAAGCGCTCCCTTAAACAACAGCAGCAGCAGCAACAACAGCAACGTAAACAAAATCGAATTCTATCCAACAATCCCAACTATAGCAGTCCACATAATTACAAGTCTGCCACTCCCACCCCTCTCCGCCGATCCACCCGCCGCAACCCCACCCCCTCCTCGCCCGACGCCCTCCACAACCACAACGACGAGGACGACGACGCCGAATTGAGCGGAAGGCGCCGAGAGAAGAAGCTCAAGCTCGTCCTCAAATTGCCCTCCTCCCAAAAATCTGACCCCAATTCATCTTCTTTCAACACCAACAACGGCTCGGATTCCAACCACGAGGATGATCACAACACGGCTTCCAATCACAGAAAGAGGAAGATCAATGCGATCGGTGATGGATCTGGGTTCGTTGCCTCTGAGAAGGTATCCCCATTTTTTATAACAAAATAACATAAGAGTCTTGAAAATTTTCTTTATGCTATTTTTTCGGAATTATAAAAAGCGCGCAACTTCTTTTTTTATTTAATTTTTTGTTTAAATGCGCCTCTTCTTGAATTGCGGGCCTCTGCAAGAAGAATTTCTTGCAATTTCAGTTGACTTATTCTGGTCTGCTTTTCTTGAAAATTTTCTGTTTTGAAAGTTGGGTTTTAGATGTTGCCTAATAATCTCTCTTTAAGCTAAAAAAAATGGAAAAAAAAGCCTTTTCTTACTTTAATTTATTATTTTGTGTGTACACACACGCGCGCGCGCGCGCACACACACACACACACACACATATATATGGGGTTGTGAATTGGCGGATTGGAATTTAAATCTGTCTTTTGTTGGTTGAAATAATAATGGATTCTACACTGTCATGCCTATCTCGTCAAAAGCGTAAATTTGTCTTTTCTTCAGTTATTATCTCACGGTTTCCTTTTCTTTTCTTTTCTTTTTTTCTTTTTTTTTTGGTCTGCAAGTATGTTTTTTCTCTTTTTGGCACTTTGAAGTTTGAACTCCTTTGCCACTTTGGTTTTTCACATCCACTTTGCTTATGGTTCCTCGTCCAAAGCAGCCAAAAAAAAAAAAGAACTGTTTTTTTCCTGTTTCGTTAACTCTGTTACTTTCTTTGTGTGTTAAAACTTTTGCTCAGGGAGGGAAATCTGCTTCCGATGCAAATCCAACAAATGATGTCCAAGGTTTGCTGTTAGCCAATGTTCTCGCATAACCACTTGCTTGAAAAGACCAAATTTAGGAACCTTTTGTTTGATTACGTGTTTCACCAATGTGCAGATTCGGGACCCCCAACGCCTTTGCCTGACAAAAAGCTGTTACTCTTCATCCTTGATAGGCTTCAGAAGTATTTCCTTCAGCTTCTCTGCTTTCCATTTTGATTCCTTCGACTTCGATGTTGCTTTTTGATTCCCTATTAAATGACTTATTTCTTTTGAAAACTAATTTAAAAATGCAGGAAGGACACCTACGGTGTCTTCTCTGAGCCTGTGGACCCAGAAGAGGTTAGTTTCATAACTTAATTAACGGCACAGTCAGAGTTAACCTTGTAGACCTTTCTTTGTGTGATTTTAACTTGGGTTTCTGTTGATGACATCTAAAATCTCTGTAGCTGCCAGACTACCATGAGGTCATAGAGAATCCCATGGATTTTGGGACTGTCAAGAAGAAGCTTTCCAGTGATGCTTATGCCAACTTAGAACAGTTTGAGGTTGGTTTATTTACTTCTGGTGATCACATTCGGCCAAGTATTCCATATTCGCTGTCATTTATGTTAATGGGTTGCCTTGTGTTCTCATATTAGCTAAAGACTTTTGATACTTATGTTTGCTATGAATTCAATTTACTTTGAGTTTGAAAATAGCTTTTTAATTTATTCCTGCTTTCTGTGGTCTAAATAGCACTTGGAGGTACTGAAGGAACTAATGGGCACTATTCATTGAGGATTTAGGTTTCTATGGGCACAACTCTAGAATTGTCATTTGTTCCAAAAGAGCAGATTTGTTCTCAGTTGTTCTGTGTAAGATATTGTTACCAGAGGAAGCCATTAATTTGCCACAGATTTCAACAAATTGATATGGTAGATATAGATAGATGGATGGTATTAGAGTTAGTATCTTTGTGTGCATCCTAGTCTCTTGAAAAAATGCACTTCCTTATCTCTCTGATAAGCCAGATTTGGCACATTCGTGTTTCTTGATTACCATTTGCTTATTGGAATTATTATCTTCTCCATGCTCTCCTCCCTCCCACCCCAGGAGATGACAAAAAAAAAAAACCTGTGTTACACTTGGTTCCTAAAAGTTTGTGAGTAGTCAGCTGTCTGTCTTGTATTCTCCGTTTGGTAGCATAAGTGAATGTGGAACCATGGGTAGCTCTTGTGGAAGGCTGCAGAGTCATTACAGTCTGTCAATACCAGCAATAGAATGTATTGATTTTTTCATGATGCTTGATAGGGCCCATCAGGTTGTGGGAGGCATCAGGCATTGTATTCATGCCACTGGAGCAGTAATAAACCTTCTGTCATGGCACATGCAGAAATTGCCATCCTCTGCAGCCTTTTTGGCTGCCTGAGGCTGCCCTCAGTTCACCTTTTCCTACACAGAGAAGTTTATCCCTTTGCTATTGCTACCAAGGTTATAAATTACCAATGCCGGAGCCCTTTTGGCATTCCTTCGGTGGTAAGGGTAGGATGGGCTCCTGTAAATGCCAGAGGAGCAGATTTTAAATCTTATCTAACTTGATTTTGCTTGACAGTAATATATATTTCTTTAGATGTTCTGCCTTCTCTTAACTTCTGTAAATATACATGAAGACATCTAAAAATGTTTTAGGAGAGGCGCCCGGAAGCTGAACTAGCACAATATAGCAGCCTGATAACTTTCTGAAGGCAAATGTTGTGCTTTTATTTTGTTAAAGCCCTGAATTTTCTTTCTGTTGTCATGCAGAAAGATATTTTCTTAATATGCTCAAATGCAATGCAGTATAATGCACCAGATACCATTTATTTTCGGCAGGTACAGTCAGTTATTGAACTTTGTATATGTTTTTTTCAGGTCATTGAGTTGTTTCTAACACTCTGCTATTTCTGTCAGGCACGTTCAATACAAGAGCTAGCAAAGAAGAATTTTGAAAACTTAAGGCAAGACAGTGATGATAATGAATTAGAACCCAAGGTAGTAAGGAGAGGTAGACCCCCAACAAAGAATTTTAAAAAATCAGCTGGCAGGCCTCCACTGGAGCGAGCTGGTTCAGAGTTTTCCTCCGATGCAACACTTGCTGCTGGGGGAGAGAATACCATCTTGTCCACTAATGATCTGAGAAAAGGATCCTATCTTGCAGATAGATCTGGCTTGGCAGATTTGCAATTTCATGGTTCTCGTAATGATGACAATAAGCTTGAGAGGAATGATGAAACTGCAGGTTCAATACTTGACTGTCACCCAACATATTCTCCTTTGAACTTCAGTTCTTTGGACATATCTAGTTTAAGAAGAGGCATAAGCATTGTGGGTTTTTATTACAGGTTCTCCATTTAAGGCTGTTTCAATGAAACATTTGAAGAAACAATTTCTACTTGATGAGAACAGGCGCAACACTTATAAGCAATTTCATGCATCGGCTGGCAGAAGAGAACCATCTGTTTTGAGTACTTTTGACACGGAGAGGAAGCAACTAATGGCTGTACGTATCACATTGTTACACATCCTTCTATTTCATTCTTTGGACAGAAAGTTGAGACCACTCATTGCCATGCATGGGGCCCATGCTCACACCTGGGCAAATAAATTGGGCACAGCATGGGAGGCACAATTAGTGTTAACTTAAAATGACAAGGAAAAACTTTGTGGTAATGCTGCCACACTTAAGTTCCAGGAACTTCCCTTTTTGGTGTGGTTATTGGACAGTTTGCAGATGCCACTGAATGTGCTGCTCTATTGTTTGAATGGATCATTTAATGTGGCATGTTAATAGTTTTGTTTGGTGAATGAACTTTGCTTTTTGTGAATCAGGTAGGGCTTCTATCAGAGCATGGTTATGCAAGGAGCCTAGCTCGATTTGCCGCAAATATTGGACCTGTTGCCTGGAAAATTGCTTCAAGAAAGATTGAAAGGTCTTTGCCTCAAGGCGTCAAGTATGGCCCTGGATGGGTTGGAGAAAATGACATCCCAGCACAGAGGCCATTACTTCCTTCTTCAACCCCTCTAGGTAACGCATCATCATCATGGCTGTTTTCTCTCCCTAATAATTTGAATCCTATTGTGCCATTGCAAATGGCTGAATCGAAAGAAGAGAATTTACCAGAAGAACCTGAAGGATATAATTTGTCAGAGAAACAGATTCCTTCAATTCGCTCATGCTCTGGGGGACATTTAAATAGTCCTCTTCTGTTATCTGCCTCAACATCTACTTGCAATTTGGGTACTATTAATTCAGAACCTCCCAAAGATAGAGCTGAATCAGTCAAGGGATTGAATTCACGTACTGGGTATTATGTGCTGGACAGTAGTGTGGGCGTGATCCGGCCAAGGCCTTCACTTCAGATGCATCAGAGCCCAGTGGTTCACCGGGGTATGAATGGTTTTAATGGCACTTATGGATTTAATCTTCCAGCCCATAGAGGAGGGAGACTAGTTGGGTCTAGCAAGCTTGCTGGGACTAATTTTAAGTCATCTCAGGTTATTGGCACGGTTTCTACATCTGACACTGACTTTATCTATCCACATCCTGCCGCAGCAAATGGCTTGATTTTGGAAAACTCAGAACTTGGGGAGAATCCTAGTACAATAACTTCCAGTGGTCCATTACCAAATTCTGGAAGCCAGGGAATGGAAGCCTTGAGATCTGATATTGAATGGCGACCATCTTGGCAAGGATTGCCAACACAATCCAAATCAGATTTAGGATTGCCGCCACTACAGAAATCAGACACGGTCCCACCTGACCTAAATGTTAGGTTTCACTCACCAGGATCTCCCACTTCTACTCGTGCCGATTCAGCGCAACCAGATTTAGCATTGCAACTCTAAGGATAATGGAGTTTTTTTTTTTTTTTTTTGTCTTTAAGAGAAGATGATTAAGTTAACCATAGAATGGTGGGTTTGGCATTTGTGCTTCGGGGTACGAGACCAGAGAGAGGAGAGTAGAAAGGGTCTCCTTTAAACGGGTCAGGGAGCCATCCCAGCCTCACCTAATTGTACTGTAATAGTAAAAGTGTAGCATGTTCCCTGTACAGATTAATGCAGCCTAACTCCTAGGTCCACCACAAGCTAAAAGAGGGGAAGGGGGAGGAGACCATCATTTGTAAGACCAGAAAACCAATGAAACCGCGAATTTGATTCATTGGTGTTGGATGCTTAGTTGATAGATGATTTGGTTGTTGGCAAACTTTGGTTGGTGACTGCAACAGGTGATGTGTTATTTTTAGTTGTGCGTGCGTGCAAGAGGATCTCTAGATTGAGAATTTCATTGCCATAACATACCAGCTTAAAAAAATAATGACACACACATAATATAATTATTGGCGATACTTGTTAAGGAGCTAATTATTATTATTTTACAATAATTGTTCTGTGGAGGCCTTAGATAAAGTGGAGAGGATGCTCTGCGGACCAAAATGTCTTGGAGGCTTAAGCCCAAGAAATTTGCCCCCAAAAGAAGAAAACTGCAAACACTACTACAGCAAAAGTCAAAAGTTGAGAATCCAGTAGAAAGAATAAAAAAGGATTGAAAATAGTGCTGAATTGCCGATCCTACTTCCATCCTCCATGTATATTATTAATTACTATTGAAAGTATTATAGTTATAAAGATTGGTAGTCTTGGTCCAAAAATATAAATAAATAAAGAATAGTGGTCTACTATGTTGTTTTTTATTCCTTGAAGTCCGTAGTGCGTGCTTTACGGTCTCCTACGGCCACGGGTTTCCAAATAATGAAATCAATGGAGATAGATTGGGGAAGAATCCAATACATAAAACGAAATCTTTATAAATTTTTTTTAAAAAAAAAAAAAAGAAAAAGAAAAAAGAAAGAATGCGAAGTGGCTTGGCGGCGGCGGCCGCATTGTGGCAGGCAGAGAAAAACAAAAAGGTATTTTTCTTTAATTTATCTTCCTTTCAGCTCCATTCCTTAATCCCTGCGGGCCAGTTGGATACAATCCACCTTAATTTCCTCCCACTCACCTTGTAGCGTCATAAACCATGCCCTTGTTTCTTTATTTTACTTGTGGGGATGTTCAAGTTTAATAAGGAGCCATCGAAAAATAGAAAAAAAAAATGATAGAAAAAGAGAGAGAGAGAGAGAGAGAGAGAGAGAGAGAGAGAGAGTGAAGGAAGATTGTCAGAAAAAAAAACCCATGAAATTCGAAAAAATAAAATCACTTTGATTTAATTAGAATTTTCAAAAACCTTCAACTTTTTTTCATCTTGTATTGTGTGGAAAGCTAAAACATTTGATGTTTAATGATGATGCTGATGATGATGATGTGCATGTCCTCCGCATGGCCGACTAGGCGGCATAACACCATATCGCAATCCTTAGCACCTTAATCAATGTGAAGTGAGAATGAAGACCCCAACAAAGTCGGACATCTTGGACGCGCTTTTGGTAACGACTTCAGACGATGAAGTCAAGAATATATGGCCATATTGTCATCATCAAATTATTTATTTGTAAAAAAAAATAAAAATTTTGAGGACCAAAGCACATTACAGGATGCACCCAATTATAAAATGCTGAAACTTTTTTTTTTTTTTTTAAAATAAAGACAATTGAAAATTGAAATCGGAGGGGGGGAGAGAGAGAGAGAGATGGGCCAAAGCCGAAACGAGGGAATGAATTTTTCCACGAAATGTAAAGGCGTATTCACGGACGAAACCTGATATTCCGCAATAATATATATATATATATATATATATATATATATATATATACAATTAATTAGTAAAATAATATAAATTTATTATTTTTAAATCTTTATTTATTAATTTTATTTTTATATTATTATATTAAGTATTGTCAATATAAGCTCTTTTTACATATATAAAAATAAAAATACATTATTACTCATCGACTCTACATGCAAAACAAAAAAATATAAAGTATTCAATCAAAGTAGCACTGCATTAATTAAGTTCGAATATATATATTTACTAACGAGTATGTCTTTAGTTAACAAATTTTGAAGGCTTCTGTGTGTGTGTGTATATATATATATAATTCAGAGGGATTATTTAAGTTTATGAATGGATTATGGATTATTATATATCTATCGGCCAGATGTATTTTTTTTGTAGGTAAGAAAAATAGAACTGATAATTTTGAGGGACACAAACTCTTTTAACTGCTTCGACCAAGTAATCCATTGCAGTCTCTTTCTCAATATTTGAATACAGCATAGCTGATGACACGGGCTGTTGTTTGGTGAATTTGTTAATGTTTGCTCTTAGTCACGAGAAAATATTCTTATTAATTAATAATAATTCGTTGGCGCTGCCGTGTCTTGAACGATAGCCTTTGTTTATAGGCGTGTCAAAGTTCGTTTCAATTGAGGGAGATCCACACGTGCCTAAAACAACTAAGGTGAGTCCGTTTGTTGTACTTTGTACGGTGATCGGCGAGCAGCGACTGCGAGATCAACGTCCACGGACATACCACAACCAACGGAGTGGGTGCCACTTTTAGGTTTACTTGCAGTTATAAAATAAATAAATAAGTAAATAAATATTAATTTTATTCATTCTATTAATTTTTTTAATTATATTTACTTCATTTATTTATTTTTTAAAATTTACTTGGTGTATGAATTTTATTAATTAAATTTAATCTACATAAAATATATTCCCTTAAATATAATTATAGAATAACCAATTATTTATAATATGACAACTATGCTTCCCTTTTATTATAATATTATTAAATTTACTGATATAATATACAATTTATTTTAAAAATAAAAAAATAAATATTATAATTTTTTTCTCTTTATTTTAAAATAATTTAAATCCTTTTATTTTATTAATATTTCAGATTTTTTTTAAAAAATTAAATTTTATAATATATTAATAAATTTAATAATTTTGAAATAGATAATTATTTTTTTATGTAATGTATGAGTCAATATTAAATAACTGAACTTAAGAAAAAATTTAAATAAAAAATAAATTTAATTAACTAAATTAATGTGTTAAATAAATTTTTAAAAAATAGATATACTTATAAATACTTTCTAATATAGTAAATAAAAGATTATAGATGTATCTTTTTCTAATATTTAACATGATAGATATTTTTTTATCATTGTATTACTAAATTTATTGGAATAACATAAAATTTATTTTTTAGAACATTAAAAAATAAAGAAGATTAATATTATAATTTTTTTTCTCTTTCTTTTAAAATAATTTTATTTTATTAACTTTTAATTTTTTTAAGAAAAATTAAAACTTATATCACATTAACAAATTTAATGACTTTGAAAAAGATATTTATTTTTCATATAATATATGAGTAAATATTAAATGACCATATTTAATAAAGATATTTATTTTATATTAAATTTGATTAATTAAATTAATGTGTTGAATAGATTTTAAGAAAATAAATATAATTATAAATACTTTAAAATATAGTAAATGAAAAAATTATAATTACTTTTAAAAAATAAAAAATAAAAAATAATTCAATGAAGAGATGGTAACTTTTATTAAATCAATGAAAAAGAACCTAATAAAAGAAAAAATGCGAATGGGAACTTGCATGAATGAAAATCGACATGGATGAATCGAAATTAATTGAATAATTTTTTCGCTATGGGGCGGGGCGGGCCGGTGGCCTGGTGGGCTCCATTCTAGTTTGACTTATGTGTGTTTGACTGCCAGCAATTTGCTGCAAGCGGATGTTGACTTAGAAAACGTTCACCAGTAATAACCCGCGAAGCACCCCCACCCAAATCTCTTGCCACCTCATCTCTGTCGCTCTGCGTCTCTCTCTCTCTCTCTCTCCCTCTCTCCCTCCTGCTCTCTCTCTCTCTCTTACCAAGCCCAAAAGCCAAGGAAGAAACGACCCGGTGTTGTCTTTAACGTTAAAAGCTTTTCTCGTTTCCGTTCACTGTCACTTTTACTTTATTACCCCGACAGAAACGTGCACACAGACATGCTGAGATGAATATACATGCAACAAGGAGGAGGAGAAGAAGAAGAACAAAGTCAACTGAGGAGAAATAGGTACACAGAGAGAAATCTGCGGGTTGCCCAATTCGTTGGTTGTTGGTTGAGCTGGCTAGGAAGATTAAAAAAGAAACAACAAAAAAAGAAAGGCAGGCAGTTGAAAAAATCCAGAGAGCGACCCAATTATCATCATTGAAAGATTCTTGAAATTAAGCTGGATTTAAGAACAAGTTCAACAGACAGACCCACCCAATAGACATTGGAATTGTAGATCGTTTCTGTTTCTTCACATGGGCAATTGTTGGGGCTCTCCAGCTCATAGTCCTCCTCCTCCTCCTCCTCCAACAACAAAGCCAATCGCCGCCAATGCTTCTCTCTCTTCCTCTGGTACCCTCTCATCATATCTTATGCTATCTAGCCACTATATACTGCGCTGTAACGCACACTCTGTTTTATTTTCACGACTATGTCTCTGTTCCCATTTGTTGACTTTTCTTCATCGACTGGGGTTTCGTTGATTCGTTTAAATTCTACCACTGAATTCCTTACACATAACATCATTAGATATATTTTCCTCTCTTTCCCAGTCGATAACTGTGATGATCCTTTTTTTCTCTCTGTCCCATCCTACAGTAATTCTCCTTTTTGGCATCAATATCTTCCTGTCTAACCATCTTCAATTCTAAAACTACAGCGGGAATATCTCATGCAACTAGCAACGCAGCTTCCTCTAACGTCAGCATTGCAACTTCATCCAAAGACAGCGTTGCGACTTCTTCTGGAACTAGTAACGCAACATCTTCCAGGGGCAGCAACATTTCCAGGAACAGCCAATTTTTAGGTGGAAGCAATGACGAGGCTTTTCCAAATGGGCAGATCTTACCCACTCCCGACCTGAGGATATTCTCTTTTGTAGAACTAAAGGCTGCCACCAAGAATTTCAGATCCGATATGGTCCTTGGAGAGGGAGGTTTTGGTAAAGTTTTCAAAGGCTGGCTTTACGACAAAGCCCCCGGGAAGAGCGGGAGTGGAAATGTAATTGCTGTCAAAAAATTGAATTCTGAGAGCTTACAAGGATTCGAAGAATGGCAGGTATTAACCTCAACTCCAGGAAGGAGCTGTCGTTCTGCCGTTTGATCCTATTTTTGAGAGGTCATCTGATTTTCGGACTTTTGTTTGAATCTATAGTTTGCTCTAGGTCTCCTTAGATAATATTTCAATCATCTGTTATCACATATCGAAAAGGATGAAGTTCAGGCTTGCTAGGATGATGATGGGATCCTGTTTGAGAATAAAAAATGCCCCCCCCCCAATACGAGACACTGGTTGTTCAGTTGATAATGATTTAAGCCAATGGAGCCTAGCATTTAAAACTGAATGAGGATGAAATTAGAGATAAACAAAAGCTTTAGGAATTCTCAAACACTGTGTACCATGCAGGGATATGCTTGCATTCTATTAGAAGAAGAAGAAGAAAAAAAAAAAGAACGTGTATGCATCCAAGGAGGCACGCATGGGGATCAGGGTTTTCTCTTTTGCTAATGGTTGAAACTGCATTAATTATTCTCATTTGCCTTCTCTAAATAGTTTTGCAGTTACAATGTTTTTTGTCTGTTGCTGCAGTCTGAGGTGAATTTCTTGGGACGGCTTTCTCATCCTAATCTTGTCAGGCTGTTAGGATATTGTTGGGAGGACGAGGAGCTCCTCCTTGTCTATGAATTTATGCAAAAAGGAAGTCTGGAAAACCATCTATTTGGAAGTAAGGGCCGATGAGTGACCTCTATTAGTTTTACTATCTGCTTCCGCTGCAAGTTTTATTTTTTATGGTAACAAGCTTCATGCATGGGTGTGTCTGTACGTGCACATGTACTCATTCCTTTCACAATTTATAATAATGTTTCATTATAATGGGGTGCAGGGGGCTCAGCTGTTCAGCCACTTCCATGGGACATACGGCTAAAAATTGCTATAGGAGCTGCTCGAGGCCTCTCATTTTTGCATTCATCAGAGAATCAAGTGATTTACAGGGATTTTAAAGCCTCAAATATACTGCTCGATGGGGTGAGTTTTAGATGAACAACCCCACGTCATGCTTAGAGGTGTTTAAATGAAAGTTAAATTATTGTGTTGGTAGTATTTTTGCTTTTACATCATGCCCAAGTGCTTAACTTTCGTTCCCATATTATCCCAATTTAGTCTCCCCATGGTCCGTGCTGGTTCCGCTCACATTTTTCAGTTTGATCTGATATTGCTTCGTGGCTTCTCTTGGGAAATGTCAGCGGAGACAAATTGCACTTAAGAATATTTTCTGATTAAATGTTGAATTCCAGTATTATACAGCCAAAATATCAGACTTTGGCTTGGCAAAATTAGGCCCTTCAGCTAGCCATTCCCATGTAAGTACCCGGGTAATGGGCACATACGGTTATGCAGCTCCAGAGTATGTTGCAACAGGTAATCTGCTAGATCTTATTTTAGTTTGCTTGTGCCGTATGGATGGTGAAAAACTGCTTGACTCAAAGCCCTTGTAAAACCTTGCCATTGAAATTAACGATTTGCTAATAAAAACAGGGCATTTGTACATAAAAAGTGACGTGTATGGTTTTGGTGTTGTCCTGGTCGAGATTTTGACGGGCTTACGTGCACTTGATACAAGCCGTCCGAGCGGAAGACATAAGCTGGGGGACTGGATCAAACCATATTTATCGGACAAAAGAAAGTTGAAGAGCATCATGGACTCCCGATTAGAGGGGAGGTATACTTCCAAGTCAGCATTCCGAATAGCTCAGCTTGCACTGAACTGTCTAGAATCGGAACCAAAGCACCGGCCACCGATGAAAGAGGTTGTTGAAACGTTGGAACTAATTGAGGCAACCAACGAGAGGCAGCTGGAGCCCAGAACTCGTGCCAGCCGACCTACAACTCAAAGGCACGGTCATCAACCACTGCAATATCGTTCTCCACTTCATCCAAAACAGGATGGAGGTAGAGTCCATCAATTCCCTCCCCGGTTAACGTAATACATAATGTGCAGAATTGCTACCAGGAGTCAGGCGACTTTGAGTTTTGTGTGAGCTAGTGGAGTGGACGGGTTCTCTATCATGTTTAAATGAGCTGAGGAACCCATAGTGTTGCAGTTTTTGGTTTGCTGTTGTCGTACGACCTTTTATTGTAACCGGTAACTCTATGTTTATTAGACGACTTCAAAGTTCATTAACTCGTACTCAACGAACATAATTAATTTAATAAAAGAGGCGAAGAGAGTAGAGGGGATCACAGAGCAGCCCTACCACACCTCCCCCCACTCACAATCGCGCAACAACACTTATGATGAAAGCAATTGCACTCTAGAGAGTCTTCAAAGGGTCTATATACGCGTATGATTAAGATTTCATTGCATTGTATTGAGTTGCATTGCGGGGTACCATTTATTTTCCAAAGACTGCACGAGGTTCTGACTTGTTTTTTGATTTTTTGTTTGGGTTTTTATATATATATATATTTATAAGTACACCGAAACTGGTTTTATTTTATCTCGTGATATATATATACACACACGATGATGACGATGATAAGTGAAGAACTATATTGATATATAAGGTGATGTGATATGAGCGGATAATGGGTAGCATAGGTTATACCACACCGCAACTGCAACTGCTACGAACGACAGCTATTCTATTTCCTACAACCCAAAATCAAGATAGATGGGGAGAGGAATTTAAGCACCACGAGGAGGAGGAGGAGAAAGAGGACATAAATTTCAGTTGGTCGTTCCTACTTACTGATCTAGACATTCTATTTCATTGTTATGTAACGGGTGGTAGTATACTTTAGCGTATGATTTATCTATTCTAATAACTAAAAACTATGTAATTAATAACACAACTCCTCTGCCCCCCGCCTCCAAAAAAAAAAAAAAAAGAAAGAAAACAACACAAAGTTCCCAAATCCAACATCTCTCTATCTCTCTCCTGGGCATGTGGGTTGTAGCGGAAAGAAAAGAATACAAGGAGAAGAACGCGAGGGACAGGAATTTTTTTATTTTATTGTTTTAAAAAGGCCAGTAAATCTGAAAGTGAAATGGGGGAATCCAGACGGGAACGGCCTTTCGGTTTCAGCTTCCAATTCCCTTCTCTGCTGCTCATTTCTATTTCTATCTCATTGTCACTGGTAGGTTCCGCCGCTTCCTCATCTCCCTCCCTCTCTCTCTCTCTCTCTATATATATATATATATATATTTATACAGACGCACACACACACACACACACATATTGAGCATGCGATTAGTAATGAACATCTCTCTCTTATACACATCTAGATGTGTATAAGAGAGAGATGTTCATTACTAATCGCATGCTCAATATGTGTGTGTGTGTGTGCTGTCTCTTATACACATCTTCTCTATATATATATATATATTTATACACACGCACACACACACACACACACACACACATATTGATCATGCGATTAGTAATGAACATAGGGAAAGGTTCCCTTTTCCTTTGATCAATCCTACTGGTTATTTATTTATTTAAAATCCAAGTAGATGTAGGAAGTCCAAGTGCGATTCTAAATGGATTTGGCTTTCATTTTCTTTTTGACCTTTTTTTTTTTTTATATAGGTTGCTGTAGCCTCTGCAGATTTAACACTGTCAGATCCCTCTTCTTTCCTCCGCCTTTCTCTCTCTGTAAAGAAAAAAAAAAAAAAAGAAGAAGAAGAAGAAGCAAAATTTCGATTACAGATAGATAATCGTGCTGACATATTGCTTTATTCGATATCGTTTTGCATTAGTGTGTTTTTAATTTTCTTCATCACTATTACTTTGCTTCGCTTGATCTTTTAATCCATCCAGGCACAGGGAGCTAAAAGCGTATCGCCCATTGCATCTTTGTCGGGGACAGGGATGTACCGAATCTAAGGTTCCTTCCTCATCCTCCTCTTCTTCGTTTCTGTTATTTTCATTCTCCCAATTTGTCAGGGATGCTTTTACTTTCTTTCTCCTATGTTTTCTGCTTCTATTGTTCCCCATCCAATCCCCAATATCATTTCTTTTGGAAGGGCATCTGTGATTGTGATTGTCATTAGTTGCTTCTATGTTATGCCTCTTGAAGAATTTCCAACTCTCTTGTTTTCATTCTGTTTTATTTATTTAACATTCTTACTACTACTATTCTCGCAGAGGAGTTTTTTTTTTTTTTTTTAAAACCCCCTTTCACTCTTTTTGGGATGTTATGCTATTTTCTTGTGCTAGGTATTGCCTTGCTTGATGCCCACCAACATGTGTCTTGAGAAATAATAAAGAAAAAAAATCTCTGTCATTAATTTAGCACAAAATGCTGCAAATTTTCAGAGAAACAACAATCTTGATACTGTATCATCTATTGTGGCCTATGTTTTAGTTGAAACCTTGGTTGTAAATACATTGAAGTAGAATAAGTAATTGGTGTCCAGAACCTTCTGTTCAGTTATTTAACATACATGCTGTTATGCACTTGCTGACTATCTTGCCACACAAGTTCAGCCAGAGCAGGACGTGTCTTCTGTTGGTGGACTTGGAAGCCATCCAATTGATAAGGTTGATCACTAGCTTTACTTCATTTAATAGCACTTAAGCTTGATGCTTATGTATGCTATCATTGTTTAGGATATTGATATAATCGCGGCATACAGTGACACTTCTGGCATGGTTCGGCTCAGCAGGGTGAACATGAAGGACCTATCGCCTTCATGGGTCTTGGAAAACCCTGTAAATGCAGGCCATGAACAGAAGAAGGCTTCTGAGGTAAGGTTTCTGCTGAATTTAGCATCCAGTCTATGCTTACTTCTTTCACAACATCCTCTCCCAGATGTTTTCCAGTGGTCTTCTGGCCATTATCACACAAGGAGCTGCCTTCTTCATATCTAGATGGGGAACAGTTTCAACAGTGCTTTTAGAGACATGGCAGACTTTCTTTATTTTTTATTTTTTGTTTTTTTGTTTTTCATCTATTCCTTTCTCAGGTGTCCGAAGATTCTTCGATGGCTGGTTTGAGACTCCAGGATAATGCTGAGGATTCTGGGAGTGATCTTCAATCTGAAGAAACTGGAATCTTCTCTGTCCAAAAGTCACCAATAAGCCCAGTAAAGCTTAGACGCCAGGTGAAACATCAGTGGCTTCTACTTCACTTACTCATGGATATGTTGTGTGGTTGATTATGGTTGATTGGTGATGATTCCTGGTTCTTCAGATTATGCGGCAAAAGAGGAAGGATATTCGGATTGCTGAGCTCAT
This sequence comes from Kandelia obovata, assembly GCA_021464305.1. Taxonomy (NCBI): domain Eukaryota; kingdom Viridiplantae; phylum Streptophyta; class Magnoliopsida; order Malpighiales; family Rhizophoraceae; genus Kandelia; species Kandelia obovata. Next base: position 88,134 of record CM038476.1, read on the forward strand.
TAAACAAGATAAAGAAGCCGAGAACCAGACTGTATCGGCTACAATTAAACGGTCAAAAAACTTGGATACAACACTCCAGGGAAAGTACAGTATATGGAGAAGAGATTTCGAGAGTCTGAATTCTGATTCTACATTGAAACTCATGCGAGATCAAATAATAATGGCCAAAGCTTATGCAAATATTGCAAAATCTAATAACGAGACTACTCTTTACAATTCTCTTATGAAACACTCCAGAGAAAGTCAGCACGCTATTGGGGAAGCAAATTCTGATGCTGAGCTCCACCCGAGGTGTGGCCACTTTTATTTTTTTCTCTCATTGTTTTGTCTGCTGTGTGCGCATTTGAATTCTCCTTTTTCACAGAGTTATTTCTTCTCTCCAGTGCACTTGTTCGGGCCAAAGCAATGGGTCATGTTCTCTCTTTAGCAAAAGATCAGTTGTATGAATGCTCTACAATGTCAAGAAAGCTGCGGGCCATGATTCAGTTAACCGAAGGGGATTTAAATTCTTTGAAGAAAAAGAGTGCATTCTTGATTCAGCTTGCTGCAAAAACAATTCCAAAACCACTGCATTGCCTTCCTTTGCAGCTCGCAGCTGACTATTTCCTACACGGTCATCAAGATGAGCAATACTCCAAGAAAGGTCTCGAAGACCCTTCGCTTTACCACTATGCCATCTTTTCTGATAATGTACTGGCAACATCTGTTGTTGTCAACTCCACCATACTGCATGCAAAAGACCCTGAGAAGCATGTTTTCCACATAGTCACAGATAAGCTGAACTTTGCTGCAATGAAAATGTGGTTTACCGTGAGCCCTCCGGCCAAAGCAACAGTGGAAGTTCAGAACATTGATGATTTTAAGTGGTTGAATGCTTCTTACTGTTCTGTTTTACGTCAGCTGGAATCTGCTAGGATCAAGGAATACTATTTCAAAGCACATCATCCTTCTATTCTCTTAACTGGGTCTGACAATCTTAAATATAGGAACCCAAAATATTTGTCGATGTTGAATCATCTTAGGTTCTACCTTCCTGAAGTTTACCCGAAGCTAGACAAGATTCTCTTTTTGGATGATGATATTGTAGTTCAGAAGGATTTGACACCACTTTGGTTGATCGATCTGCAAGGGATGGTCAATGGCGCGGTGGAGACTTGCAAGGAGAGCTTTCATAGGTTTGATAAGTACCTCAACTTCTCTAATCCGCACATTTATGAAAATTTTGATCCAAATGCATGTGGTTGGGCCTTTGGCATGAACATGTTTGACTTAAGGGAGTGGAGAAAGCGAAATATCACTGGAATATATCATCATTGGCAAGATCTGGTAAAGCCTCAATTTCCTTTTCCTCTTTTATTTATTTATTTATTTTTTCTTTCGTCAATTTGGACCAGTCACTTAACGAAACTGTACTTCAGTTCTCTCCACTTGTGGGTTTCAAACTTTTTTTATTAGAAAAAAAAAATCTTTTTTTAAAGAGAGAGTTACTCTTGTGGGCAACTGATAGACAGAAAGTTTCTGTTTTTGCAGAATGAAGACAGAACACTGTGGAAACTGGGCACATTGCCTCCAGGGCTGATCACTTTCTATAACTTGACCTACCCATTGGATCGGGGGTGGCATGTGCTGGGACTTGGTTACGATCCAGCTCTTAACCAGACTGAGATAGAGAATGCAGCCGTGGTTCATTACAACGGAAATTACAAGCCGTGGTTGGATCTGGCCGTAGCCAAGTACAAGCCTTACTGGTCTAGATATGTCATGTTTGATAACCCTTACTTACAACTCTGCAACATTGTTGAATAATATTATTCTCTGAAGGGGCCATTCATAAATCCCACATGTATAGCACACAGGTCATTGTTTGGTGTATCTTGTTACTTGAAAAGCTAAAGCTTCCGTTTGTTGGAACATAGAAGATTGATTGATTTGTCTCTGATCGCGTCTGTCTCTCTCTTCTTTTTTTTTTTTTTTTCCTTTTATTTTCCAGTTGGGTTTCGTTAATAAGCCACTTGTAAAGGGGGGGGGAGGCGCGTTTCTTCTGCTTCCTCCGACGGTCGGTATGACTTATGAACTGGCCTTCTCTTTTTTGGTTTTAACGGTGGGGGCACCGTGGACGGACGCATCTGATTCTTTTCAATCTTCTCAGGCCGTTGCTTGTGACTCAGAGTGTTTGGACAACAGCGAACATTATATTAATTAAAATAAATGGTATTTATTATATTTATTTATTTATTTTAAATATAATAAATCCATTATTTAATATATATATATATATATATATATATATAGGTTAAATTTTTATTTAAAATTTTTAGTTTTTTAATATGATAAATTCAAATAATTTGATTCACTTTTCTAATAGAATGAGATTTAAAAATATTCAAAATAAGGGATTTTCAACGCCCCCAATTCAAAGGTCAGATTTACTACCGTAACTAATCTGTTTTTATTTTCTTTTGTGTTTTTGGGAAATCGAAGATTTGATGGCCTTTCCAACGGTTAAATTCGAAGATTTGCCGTAATCATTATTGGGTTGCTAAAAATAAATATTTGGAGCGGTAAAAGATCTACTCGGCAGATCACTTTTATTGAAAAAAGAAGAAAAAGAAAAATAAATGCTGATTAATATTTTGTCTCTCTCCTCATCTAATGGGGATTCACATTCGTTTATTTATTAATTTATTAGAGAGCTTTGTCGGGTCATGTGTGTCTTTCTTTGTCTGTAGTTAATAAATAAATAGAGAGAGGCGAACGTGTCCGTCTCTCGTTATAATAAAAATTACAAAAACTTCATTCATTTTCCCTAACCTACGGTTTTTTATTTACGTACGTTACCCTCCCCTTCAAAAATAGTCAAATGCCAAAAGAAAGAAAGAAAGAAATAAATAAATAAATAAAATGCAAAGCGACTGAGTGGTTGCGTCTCTCGTCTCGTCTCCAGTCTCTGCTACTCCTCGTCTTCTACTTGTATATAAACCCTCGCTGGGTCTGTCACTCTCTCTTTCTCTGTTGTCTTTCTTCTCTTCATGGCTCGCTCTCTCCCTTTCCCACTCCTACTCCATATGTGATATCAAGTTACACAGATAAGGGGGAAAAAAAAGAAAAAGAAGAAGGAAGGCAAAGAAACAGACAGAAAGAAGAAAAGAAATGGCGTCCTCTCCTCTACTGCAACACCAGCTACTACGCTGCCTTGTGCCTCTCTCCCTAGTTCAGGCAAGGATCCGCAAATTCCTTCCCCCTCTTTTCCTCCTTCTTCCTACTTTCTCCTTTTCCCTCTCTTCTTAATCTGCTTTCTTTATAGCCTTTTCTTTTCTCTCTTTCTTTCTTTTTATAGTTTTTTTTTTTGGTTTAGTTTTAGTTTGCTGCTCCCTTTCTTATTTTTTATTATATTCGTTTCTTCTTCTTCTTCAAAAACCTTTCTTTGCAGTTTTTTTTTTCAACCCAAAAAAACAATAATAATAAAACAAAAAAGAAGGAAACAATTGAAGCGAGACTCCAATCTGTGTGATGAGGCAATCTTGTTCTGGTTAATGCTTTAAAGTATCACAAATACTGTATTCAAGATTCTCCTCACTCCCATGAATGTTCCCACCCACATGCATGATCAACTTTACTACTTCATTTGTTTGGTTACTTTTATGAAAGATTTAGGTGCAGAATTGTTCGAATTGTTCATGCTTCCTTCCAAGATTTCAGATTTCTTCCATTATTGTTGTTGTTGTTTTTGTTACTATTATTATGACGTCTACAAAAATTGGGTGGTTTTGTGATTTTCCTAGGCCATTTTCCTCGCGTTTTCTCTTTCTGTAGAGGCACAGCAGACGACTAGCTTTCCTTGGATTTCTGATGCAACTTATGGGTAAGCCGGCGCATTTGCTGACACGAAGCCATCAACTTCTTTAAATTGTCTCTTCCTTTTTCTTCTTCTTCTTCCTCCCCCCCTATTTTTCTCATGTTTTCTATTATCCAAGAAATCAATCGAGTATGTTGGACAGGAAGAGGCATTCCGCAGAGTACTGTGCAATGTATGACATTTGTGGGGCGCGTAGTGATGGAAAAGTTCTCAATTGCCCCTATGGTACCTCATCTGTGAAGGTATGGACTTCTTCTTCGCTTCTTGACAGTTCAAGAATTATGCTCCCATCTACCTCTGTAATTCATTTTCTTCTCTGCCTCTCTCGCTTTCTCTGTCTATCTTCTTCTTTTTTTTTTTTTTCTTTTTTCTCTCATTCTCGGCTAAAGTTCTAACATTCTATGGGCAACGATGGACCTTATAATACATTTTGCTTTTGTAGCCCAATGAGCTTTTCTCTGCCAAGGTTCAAAGCTTGTGTCCGACAATAACTGGAAATGTTTGTTGCACAGAGACTCAGTTTGACACATTGCGAACACAGGTCCAGCAAGTAATGCTCCATCTCTCTGTCTCTCTCTCTCCCCTCTGTCTCTATGTGTGTGTGTACACACACACACACACACACACACAAACATATATATTGTGTTTATGACTTACATGCATGAACACACTTAGATGCTTTTAATCTATCTTTTGCACATTTATATTCACACGGTCACCTTGGAGACTTATAACCTGATCTTCCATTCTTTGGTTCTTTTTTAATGTTGGAATTCTAGTTAGTTTTATTTATTCAGTAAGCTTTAAGGTTCTGCAGTTTATTTCATGTTTTTTATTTTATTTTTTTGTTTGTAGCTATTCATGTATGCCCTGATGATGTTGCCTCTCTTTCATTTTTATTTATTTTAACATGTCATCGTGATGCATGAAATCTATTGCAGGCTATCCCTTTCCTTGTTGGTTGTCCAGCATGCCTGAGGAATTTTTTGAATCTTTTTTGTGAGCTATCTTGCTCTCCCAATCAAAGTCTCTTCATCAACGTAACTTCTACTTCTGAGGTCAGGCCCATTTACCAATGCTACTGGGAGCTTGTCTCATAATGAGTACATCCATGTTAATTTTCTTTTTCAGACTTACTTTTCTTGTGCCTTTTTCCGTTAGTATTTAGTCATAAAGAGTAGTTCAACGATGGATAATTCTGTACTTGTCTATGCCTCCAGTTTGTGGACCCCTATTTTCTGCAGCATCTGCATGGACAATTTTGTTACCGTTATCTGCATGGACAATGATAGTGAAAGTAAATTGCAACCTGTGATATCACTAAGGCTTATGAGATAACTTTTGTGTTTAATCTATTGAGATTATGGCCCTTCTACAATTGTCATTATTGTTATCTTTTTTCTCTCTGTTTTTTTTTTGTAGGTCAATGGGAATATGACTGTGGATGGTATTGACTATTATATCACAGAAACCTTTGGAGAAGGGCTGTACAATTCCTGCAAAGATGTGAAGTTTGGAACTATGAATACAAGGGCCATAGAATTTGTTGGTGCTGGTGCCAAAAATTTCAAAGGTGATTCACTTTTGTGTGAGTACATATATAAAGTTCTGGTACATATTATTTTGCCTTCTACCTACTCTTATGCTTGCATTGGTCTTGTTTTTAGTTATCATTTGTTTACTTTCCACTTCATGATTTTTTTTCCCTTTGAGTCTCCAAAAGTAAGCTTAGACATATTCTTGGATTGCTCAAAATTTTATTAAGGGCTAATATGATGGACTCATTTGAAAGTTCTTACAAGGGTGGCCATTGGCCATCCTAGGGTATTACAATGGAGTTAGGTGGTGATGCTGGTGTCTCCTGAATTATAATGCCCATGGGCTAGGACTGATGCTATCTGAAGAACATAGGATAATTCTGTCCTTGCCTTAATTTCGTTGGGCTGTTCTTGTCATTCCAACCAGATAATTTAGACATTTTTCTAGTTGACAAACCAACTGATGGTAGACCTAGCATGTAACTCGCTACAATATGTACCCAACTGTGCTATTGCTTGTCTCTATACTCCAAAGCAATTTCATTTATTGTGAATCTTGAAGTCCTCATTTTCTATTCTTTTAGAGTGGTTCACATTTATTGGCCAGAAGACACCTCCTGGTTTTCCTGGTTCACCTTATGCCATCAATTTTAAGTTGAGAATTCCTGGCGACTCTGAAATGAAGCTTATGAACGTGACCTCTTATTCGTGTGGAGATACTTTACTGGGATGCTCTTGTGGAGATTGTCCTCTGTCACCAGGGTGTTCAAATTCAAAGCCTCCTTCTCCACACAATAATGATTCCTGTTCATTTAGAGTTGGGCCTCTCAAGGTTGGGAAACACAGCGATTTCAGTTGCATGCATGTGTGATTTACTGTCCATTTCCATTTGGTTTACTTTTGACTGATATGTCTTGAAAGGACAAGAATATTGGTAGATCTTAAATTGAAATTTTCTTTGACATAATTTACTTGGTGCTTTGGCAATGCTTGCAGGTCACTTGCGTTGATTTTTCGTTAGCAATTGTGTATGTTATATTGGTGTCTGCCTTTATTGGATGGGCTGTGTTCCATCAGAAAAGACAGAGAGGAAGCTCCTCAGGTTATACAGAACAATTGTTGCAGTCGAGTGATAGAGCTGAAATTGATTCTAGTAACATCCAAAATGATGAAAAGGTATATAAACATCTCTAATTCTATTTTTAGCAGTCATAGGCCCAAATTCATGTTTTACCATAGTGGTTTTGGTAAATAAAACTTTCTTTTTCATTCAGAGGCAATATGTCACGATCAGTAAATTCTAGTCACTTTTTAAAGGGAGGGTGGGTTGATAGTTTTCTTGGAGTGTTGGGAGGTCAGGAGGTGGTGGGGGACAGCCTGGCACTAACACAGTCACTCTCTGCCTGGGCAATTGAGGATTTTTGCTTTTGTACATTTTGTTGGGATGGTCATATAATTAGCAAGCATTTTGGCTTCTGTGTTCAGTTTTCAAGTTACAGCCTGTTATCTTGCTTGTGTGTTGTTAAATCTTTGTTCCATGTTAGCTCAATATCAAGTTAGATCCTCAGCTTTTGGATTCCATGTGGTATTTATTTATGCATTGTCTTTTTACCATGAAGCCCATTGCTTTCCATTTTGAGATGATAGGCCAGCATATCTTACATATGCCCTTAATTAGTTACTAGCTTGTTTCTGTGCTTAGGGTGCATTGTCTAAATGATTCATGTATTTCATTTGTCGAGCTGATTTTGACTTCATCAATGGTTACTGACTCAGCTAAAGGGGCCTAGGTAGCATTGGGTGTGTAAGCGAAGATCTGATTACAAATGACAGAAATAAATGGGTAGCATGCTAATCTCATGAATGGACAAAAGCTGATTTTGGCCATTATTGGTTACAAGGCCTGCTGCCGTGGTAGTGGGACTGTGTTGGCTTGTATTATACACTTCTTGCTCTGCTCTAGTTATACACTTCTTGTTTTTTTTCCATTTCATTGTAATAATTCTATCTATCTTGCCTTTTCTTTCTGTGTGCACTTTTGCTTTGTGTAATGTGCCATGTAATTGGGATTAGAGGCCAAATTGAGAATTTACAATTCATCATAAATGACAGGTGCATGAGATGGTTCCCCGATTGAGAAATAGGTTCTGGCTTCCTGTTGTTCAAGGATACATGTCCAGCTTTTACAGGTGAATGCTATTATCAATCATTCCACAATAAGAGAGTGTGTGCTGATAACTTTTGATGTCATATCCAGGCAATATGGGAGATGGGTTGCTAGACATCCTACCCTTGTGCTGTTTCTGTCATTGGCAATTGTTACTGTCCTTTGTTTAGGCATAATTCGTTTTAAGGTGGAGACCCGGCCTGAGAAGGTATTAGTCATAACCTCTGTTACTTTCAGTCCATGCAAAAGTAAGTTTTTCATCCCTTTTCAATATAATATTTTGAGAGTTGGTGTTTGTCTTGTTATGACTAGGTAAGTATAAATGTTTTCTGCTTGCATGTCACAAATAAGTGATGCAATATCCAGAGCATGTGATTCATCCACCCATACATTCCATTCCATTTCCTTTTTAGCTATAATACCTTTGGGTTATTTGTTCCACCTCATATACTTCCAATCTTGAATTTATTTTGGTGAATATCTTTCTGAAGTCTTTGTTTTTATTATTATTTTTGGCTCAAATTCTTCAAGTCTCTAGATCAAGCCAACAAAGTCCAGATATTAACCTCTCTTGCTATGCTATTTTAGTAGCCTTCATCATTTGAGGCACCGACCTTTTCTAGGTTGTGATTACTTGGATATCATAAACCTGTTTTCTTGATGTGTTATGTGCGTTTTTGAAACTTGTGCACTCCTTTTTGCCATAACTCTTAAGCATAATAGAATTTGATTTTAAGCTGGTTTTCTGTCATAAAAAATGCAGAAATTATCTGTGCTCTTGCTTTCTCTTTATGTGCCTATTTTATTGAATCCAATCTTGGTCAATGCTTGATGCGTATTATTATATAGTTATGGGTAGGCCATGGGAGCAAGGCAGCAGATGAGAAACATTTTTTTGACAGCCATCTTTCCCCCTTCTACAGAATTGAACAGGTTTTATTCTCGTGCCTTCTTTATCTTATCTTAGGAGCTTTGGGATTAATTTTTGAGTCACAATGAATGATCTTAACCAAAATGACAAGAATAAGCTGCATTATATTGCAAGATAGATGGCTGTGGCATGCACATTTGTGTGGAATCATTTGGTCAAAATGTATGTTTCTTTTGTTCATGCATCTTTTCATAAGTGGTTTTTAACAGCATCTTTTTATTCAGTGAAGTCTTCTGATTTTTGAATCACTTGATGGTTTCTTTCCTTTGATATATAAGAGAGAGAAAGATACAGAAACACTGAATGTAATGAGGAATTTATTGGGAAAAAAGAAAATTTGAACACAGATGATGAGTACGGAATGAATTCTATAAAATTTAAGATGGACTACAATTAAGTGAAACTTTGTATGTTCATATCTTGAATGAGCAGCCCTAGATAGTCCGCATACTCTATTTCAATATCCAGTTTGATGTTGCCAATTATTAAGAAACTATTCTATCTAAAAGGTTAAGCTGTTAGGTGAGGCTCAACATATAGGTCATATATTATATTGTTAACAAGCCCTCTCACTTGAAAGCTTAGCTCACTGGGGCTGAAAGTGTGAACAGATTAGGCTTGCTTGAGCCTAAAATTCATAATTAATTCACAACATCATGATTCAAACTCGTAATCACTTGGTTATGAAGGTTCTGATACCATGTCAAGAAACCATTCCACCTAAAAGCTTAAGCTGTTAGGTGAGGTTCAAGATATGGATCATATAATATATTCTTAACATCAATGTTAGATACAACTCAAGCCATGGGGTCATGGGCTCTTCTCAAGCATTGTAGGATTTGAGATCTTTATGTCATTTTATATAAACAGCTTAACATGCATTTTTACATTTGCCCTTGTGCAGCTTATATTAGCAACCTTGCCGAATAATGGGAAGGTGCCCAGCATTGTTACAGATGATAATATTCTGTTACTCTTCGAAATACAGAAAAAGGTATTCCAATTGATTTGTGCTACTTTTTAAATATTGTATACTATCTGGAAAACAAGTTAAAGTTACCTCATTTATTTTATACATGTTACTTTTGCTCATGTGATGATTTAGGGTGATTATGTTCTTGTCTGCCTTTGCAACTAGTTTTGTGTTTATAAGAGTGTAGTCACTGGTATCTCTTTATTTGCGCAATGGAACAGGTTGATGGCATTTGTGCAAATTATTCTGGTACGGCTGTCTCCCTAACTGACATTTGCTTGAAGCCTTTGGGCCAGGATTGTGCCACTCAAAGTGTTCTGCAGGTTTCTTAAATTATCCTTTATTTGCCTTATCAAGTAAACTGTCATGGTATCTAGTTGTCACCTGTTATTCTTTGGAGCCTTTTTTGCAGTATTTTAAAATGGATGCAGATACTTACGATGACTATGGAGGAATCCAGCATGCTGAGTATTGTTTTCAGGTAATATTTATACCTCCTTGGTTTTATCAATGGGGAGCTGTTTCTAAGCAACTTTTGCCACCTCTGGTAGATATGTCTGTGTATGTTGGTTTTGCTTTTTGAAAGCTTTTTGTGGGGAAGTGCTATGACCTCTGATATCTGTTAATAATTGTTTATGATCTGTTGTTTGTATGCATGCCTATGTGTGCATTGGTATGCCAATTCATGTTTTTAATATTACTTGCGTTTTGACATTACTTGTTACAGCCATCACCCGTCCTAGAGAGATGGGTCTTTGTCCAGTAGTTGGTTCAATTTGTTGATTGTTGACTTCTCTGTTAACTTTGTTCAATCTGAAGCCCAATTTTGCTATTTTTCAGTGATCTGATGCTTTCTGAAGCCTTGAATGTGTATTGACTGTCCTCTGCTTTTTTGCTGCCCCTAGCATTATACTTCTGCAGAGACTTGTTTGAGTGCATTTCAGGCCCCACTTGATCCAAGCACTGCCTTAGGGGGGTTTTCTGGCAACAATTATTCTGAGGTAACATTCTGTTTTTTTTTTTTAGCTCAACTAGCGTATATGACTATATGCTAACTTTCTGATGTCACCTGTCTATCTCAGGCTTCTGCATTTGTTATCACATATCCAGTCAACAATGCAATTGAGGATGTGGGCAATGAAAAGGCAGTTGCATGGGAGAAATCTTTCATTAAGCTAGTGGAGGTTTGGACGCTGTACACTTTATTTCGTTTTGCAATATTTTGTGATTGTTTTTATTTCGAATTTCTGTGCGTTTTTTATGCAATTCTATGAAGGCATGTTTCCATGCTTGTTGTGAAAATTTTTTTTTAACAGTTTTCAAGTTTGCTGTGCTTATTGTTGGATCCTATTGTATATGATCAATGGGAAATCTGCCTGCATTTTGCATTATTTATGCATTCTAATTTGCTCCAAAAGAGAGCCAATATATTAGATAAGTTCTGTTACTTAGTTCTTTGATCATATGTTGGAGTGATCACATTGACAGGAGGAGCTTATACCAATGGCTCAATCTAGCAATCTTACTCTGTCATACTCAAGCGAAAGCTCAATTGAGGAGGAATTAAAAAGAGAAAGTACTGCAGATGTTATAACAATTATTGTAAGTCTCTGGAAAATCAATTCCCTTAAATCATCCAATGGTGTTATAGAATAGTTTTTTTAGTGAGTCCTTGCTTGTATTGCTCACTACCTGAAACAAATGTTATTCCTTCCTTTGTCTACCAATTTATTCAGGTGAGCTATATGGTAATGTTTGCATATATATGTGTGACACTGGGCAACACACCTCGTTTGTCTACATTCTACCTCTCATCCAAGGTAACATGGTGCCCTTGCTTCAAATTATTCTCTGCTTTTATTGGTCTACTTATTACACATAACATTTGTCCATGATTCCTTTTCAAAATTGTATGGCTGGATGTGATATGAGTGTTACACTTCCACATGGCTATCACTGTTTTATCCAGCATCACAGTTCTTATATGAATAAATTTGGACCAAGTGGTGGAAAACCCTTGATTTGTTGACAACGTGATATCTATGACAGAGGCACATAGCCTTTTAACCTTGGGCAAATTCCACAGTTTTTCTCATTTGCATGAGTTGTTTTGACTCTCCTTTTTGTTTCTTAACTATTTAGGCTCTCTATGTGTTGATTGTTGTTGGTTTGGAGAAAAATGAAGCTGCAATGCTTTCCTTTTTATTCTAATTTCCCTTTTGGCCTTCCACAATTGTTTGTGCTCGAGTAAGTTGTCCTATGGTTTGTCTATTCACTTGTTGATCAATGTTTCCAGGTTCTGCTTGGTCTTTCAGGTGTTGTGCTTGTTATGCTTTCTGTCATTGGATCTGTTGGATTTTTCAGTGCGGTTGGAGTTGAATCGACGTTAATTATAATGGAAGTCATTCCCTTTCTGGTTTTGGCTGTAAGTTCCATGTCTAGTTGTTAGCACATACCATGCTTCCTCTCTCTTATTCTTTCCCTGCACACTTTTTTTTAACTGTCAGGTTGGAGTTGATAACATGTGCATATTGGTGCATGCTGTAAAACGACAATCACTGGAGCTTCCATTGGAGGAAAGAATAAGTGATGCACTGGTTGAAGTTGGTCCATCCATAACACTTGCTAGTTTATCTGAGATTGTGGCGTTTGCTGTTGGAAGTTTTATCCCCATGCCTGCATGCCGTGTTTTTTCCATGTTTGCAGGTTTGAACTATTAACTTAGCATATTTAGTTTGGAATTTCACTTTTCCTTAAACTATGTTGCTTACACAACTGTTTATTTGTAGCTCTGGCTGTTCTCCTAGACTTTTTCCTGCAAGTCACTGCATTCATTGCACTAATTATATTTGACGGTTGGAGAGCTGAGGATAACAGGGTTGACTGCTTCCCGTGCATTAAAGTTCCTTCCGCTTCTGAAGGGTTTGATGAAGGTATGAGTTTAAGCATTTGTTCATTTTGATTGCTAGGCATGCCTGAGAGTATCAGGCATTATTTCATTTATTTTATATATACTCGTGCTTAGCACATTCATGATGGAGTGTAGGCATCTATCAAAGAAGACCTGGGCTACTGGCTAGATATATGAAGGTATCTTTTGCTTTTATTAGTAGTTGAAAATTTGTGTATTAAGTATAATAAGATATTTCGGTGGAGGGAAAATATGAACAATTACATAGATCTCTGGATTCATCTACAAATGAATGTTATTATATTTTTGTAGGAAGTTCATGCACCCATCCTTGGACTTTGGGGAGTTAAAATAGCTGTCATTGTGGTCTTTGTTGCGTTTGCTCTGGCAAGCATTGTAAGCTGTTCATACTACATCCATTTCTTCATGAACGTTTTTGTTCTTCATTTTTATTCTTGTTTTACTTCCTTTTTTATTCCTTATAGGCGATGTCTACAAGGATTGAATCTGGTTTGGAGCAACAGATTGTTCTTCCTCGTGACTCTTACCTTCAGGTTTTAGTCCTTTTTCCCAATTGTTATTCTTTTGAAGAACCTTTTTCCATTCACTTTTTCCTTCTGGTGTGCTTGTCTTACTGTCAGACTTTTATTTTATCTCAGGGTTATTTTAACAATGTTTCCGAGTATTTAAGAGTTGGGCCACCATTATATTTTGTTGTTAAGGACTACAACTACAGGTATGAATTTATCATTATATTATTCCTTTTAGCATCTGTCCTTATTGGCATCCCTTGTGGCAGTCTTGTTTTTGATGATGCTACAGGTATGTTTTTTTAACCCAAACTTCTGTTGGCAAGACATGTTAATCATTATCAAAATTCCTACTGTATGTGCCATCCAAACATTCAGATGCTTTGTTGGAGATATATTTTACCACTTTGGTTTCTTATAGGAATGTCTCATCTCATGAAACTCCTGACTTACATGTAATGAACTTTAAAAATGTGGTTGTTGAGGCAATTTGGCCTTTTAGAGAATCTAGGCTTTAACCACAAAAGCCATGTCGCTATTTGCAACTACAGGCAGACAGGGAAAGGGAGTGGCGAGTGAAATGCAAGTGTTGGTTTTTGTTTGGAAAGTGTTGGTTTCAGTCTATGCTGTTTGAGAGAGCATATCACTTAGGCTTAACACTTCAAATAATTTGAGGATAAATGAGTCATAGGCCATTGAATAGGGAGAAAAGAAATGCTTTTTGTTATGTTAGAGGATAAATGGGCTCAATTATTAGAGATACAAAGGCTTGGATAATAGTTGGCTTACCTTTGTGGCCTGTCCCAAGCATTTTTTTACTTTGGGCTGTTTGCATGCATAATAAAAATTGAGTTCAATCTATAGATAGCTCTGATTCTTGAAAAAGCTCTCTTTCTTGTTAGCCTTTTCTTTTTCTTAAGAAAAACAGCTAAACATTATGATAATTTGAGGATAAATGAGTCATAGGCCATGGAATAGGGAGAAAAGAAATGCGTTTTCTTATGTTACAGGATAAATGGGCTCAATTATTAGAGATACAAAGGCTTGGATAATAGTTGGAATGACCTTTCTAAGGGTTTGGTTTACCTTTGTGGTCTTTCCCAAGCAGTTTTGACTATGGGCTGTTTGCATGCATAATAAAAATTGAGTTCATTCTATAGATAGCTCTGATTCTTGAAAAGCTCTCTTTCTTGTTGGCCTTTTCTTTTTCTTAAGCAAAACAGATAAACATTATGATTTTTGATATGATAGTTTAGTTCGGTGTCAAATGACATTTTTGGTGCAGCCTGGAATCAAGTCATACAAACCAGTTATGTTCCATCAGCCAGTGTGATTCCAACTCTCTTTTGAATGAGGTAATGGGACGGCTTAGTACACTGCAAAACCAAAATGAATGTTAATCAGTTATTGTTTCACAGTTAATATAGAATGGTGCATGCATTATCATCACATAGTTTCTTGAGATGTCACATCAGCAGTATCATTGGTATGTTTCATTATAGTTTGATTGAAGATGTAATCAAGTTGTGCTTTGGGAGAGCAGAAAATTTTGACTGGTGGCTTGCTGTACACTAAAGTAGACCTGCACTGAGCAGTAAAAAAAATTAATGCGATGTATATGCCATTGCATGAACTGGATAAGTGATATTGCCGCAGACAGGTTAAACAACACAAAAGGCTGCACTTAGCTAACTTTTTAGTTTACTAGGGCTTAGTTTAGTTGAGTAGGCTAGTAATGAGTTACCTTTTATATGTTCACAATGTGGAAGCAGGTTTTACTTGGTAATAATGTAGCTGAATCTTTAAGTGAATTAGGGCTCAGTTTAGTTGGGTGCTAGTAAGGAGTTTACCTTTTCTCAGAGATTGAAAGAGTAATTTTTCTTCTTATTATAAATAATACATCAGATAATAGATTTATAAATGCTAGACCTAGTAAAAAAAGAAATTAACAAAAAAGTAAAAAACCTATCAAATCCCATAACTTACGGGAGACCTTAAAAAACTTACATAAATTAGTTTATTTTGAAAGATATATTCTAAAATAGCTAACTATGCACAGTATAAGCCATTAATCATGTTTTCCCCCACTCCCCTCAAGCTGTTGAATAGGTATTCTCCATTCCTAGCTTGGATATTATACTTTGAAACACTGAACTGTTTAACTCTTTGGTAAGTATATCAGCAAGCTGATTATGTGTAGGCATATAAGGGGTACAAATCAATCTACTCTCCAAGTGTTCTTTGATAAAGTGTCTGTCGACTTCGATATGCTTCATTCAATCATGTTGTACTGGGTTGTGAGCTATGCTAATTGCAGACTTGTTGTCACAATAAAGTTTTATTGAGCCATCCCACTTAATCTTCAAGTCTTCTAGTTTGATCTTTAACCAAAGTACTTCACACACACCTTGAGCCATCACTTGAAATTCTGCTTCTCCAATAGACCTGACTACCACATTCTGTTTTTTACTCCTCCATGTCACAAGGTTTCCACCAAGAAACCTTTTGAACAAAATACCTTTCCTTGGTGCTCCCTTAAGGTACTGTAACACTCGGTGCGCTGTTTGTAGATGAACTTTCTTTGGGTTATGCATGAATTGGCTAATCACACTAACTGCATATGATATATCTAGTCGTGTGTGAGATAAATAAAGGAGTCTTCCTACAAGGCGTTGATATGTTGTCCTGTCTACTGCAACATCCTTCTCTGCTTTTCCAAGTCTGACATTCTGATCTATTGGAGTACTTGCTGGTTTGCATGCTGTCATGCCTGTTTCCTTTAGGAGATCCACATACTTTTGTTGGGAGATAAAAATGCCTTGCCTAGAATGAGCAACCTCAATCCCAAGAAAATATTTCAGCCTTCCTAATGCCTTCATCTCAAATTCTTTGCCCAAACAGTGACTCAGGATTTGTTTTTCTTTGTCATCATCTCCTGTCACTATTATTTCATTGACATAAACCAAAAGAGCTGTGACTCCCCCTGAACTTGAGTGTTTAATGAACAATGTATGATCCCATCGGCCTTGTTCATATCCCATAGCTATCATAACTCTAGCAAATCGTTCAAACCACACTCGTGGTGATTGTTTTAGACCATACAATTTACAGAGTTTGAGAATTCAAGTTCTTCCCATAACCTGGTGGGACCTCCATATAAATTTCTTCCTCTAGTTCTCCATGCAAGAATGCATTCTTGACATCGAACTGTTGTAATTCCCAACCATAGTTAGCTGCCAATGACAACAAAATTCTAACAGTCATCAATCAATGAAACAAACCATCTTGCCTCAAAAATATTAGGAATAGACATAGGACCCCAAACATCACTGTGAATGAGATAAAAAGGAACAAAGTTCCTTTTGTTACTGGCTGTAATTGGTATACGTTTGTGTTTAGCAAGTTCACATACCTCACAATGAAAGTTTTCAACATCTAGATTTTTGAACAAAAAAAGAAAGACTTTCAATAACCCTAAAAGATGGATGTCCAAGTTGGCGATGATGCAGCCAAACTTTCTCTTTATTGGATGAAAAATTTTCTGACATAAAAGAATGAGATGATCTGCCCTTGGGAATGTTTAACTGACTTGGTGCTTCAAGGTAGTAGAGACCATACCGTTCTTTAGCATGTCCAATCATCTTCCCCGAATCCTTGTCCTGAAATTCACAATAGTTGTGATGAAAAACCACATGGCATTTTTTAGGTGTGGACAATTTAGGGACATAAAGGACATTTTTTAGGATTAGTGATGGACCTATTTTAACATTCCCTACTCCTGCTATAGTGGCCATAGAACCATCTGCTGTGGCTATTTTTCTGCTACTTTGGACATGGAAATACGTGGAAAAAAACATTTGGTAAGTGAGTCATATGGTCTGTAGCTCCTGAGTCCATGGCCCAGGAGTTGGCAAAGATCGAACCTGAGACATTTAGCTTAATGGAGAATGGAAACTCACCTAAATATGCCAAAGAACAGGTATCTGAGGGTTTTTCAAGGCTGTTGATAAGTGATCCTGTCCTCTCGATCACTTCTTGGTTAGGACTGCCTATCTTCTTTAGTATTGATTCACTTAGTTGTACTGCTGCAACATGGGCCTGCCTATAATTCATTGGTTGTTCTCCTTTCTGTCCCCATTCTTGACTTGGAGGTTTTCCATGAAGCTTCCACAACAGGTGCACCACAAGCTGTCACGATTTTGAGCCTTTGGTTGACTAAGCTGTCCACTTCTAAAATATGGTGCTCTTTCCATATTTGTGACTGATTTGTTGTTACCCCTGGCTACCATGACTGAGTTGTCCATTATTTGTGATTCTAGCATCAGACCTTTTCTACTTTCCTCACTTCGGATTATTGCCACCACCTCATTAAAACATGGAACCTCTGACTTGCCAAGAATTTGGACCCTTACTTGATCAAATTCAGGGTTAAGACCAACAAGAAACTTATAGACCCTGTCTTGCTCAATAAATGCCTTTAGAACCTCTGCGTCATCTGGACAATTTGTTTTTATCACCCTATAATGATCAAGCTCTTGCCACAAGGATTTCAATTGATTGACATATTTAGTGACTGTTTTATTTCCTTGTTTTGCAGCCATTGTTTTTACTTTGACATCACATACTTGAGCTGCATCTCTAGCTTTAGAATTGGTTTGTTTAATTGCATCCCAAATATCCTTGGCAGTGGTTAAGATCATGCATATGTCACTAATTTCGGGAATCATAGAACTCCATAGCCATGCCATAATCATGGAGTCTTCTTCATCCCATGCTTCAAAACCAGGACCTCCTGGCTGAGGACCTGTACCCATAAGATGATTGTTCTTCCCTCTTCCTTTCAGCACCGTCTGAACTAGTTGGGACCACTTAAGATAATTTTTTCCATCCAGCCTATATGCAGCCTGAATACTTTGTAGTTCTCCAATATGTTGGGATTGATCCCCCTCTGATTGGGCTGTAGCAATTGTCTCTGCAACCTCTGACATCTTCTATGAAAAGTAACAGTTCTAGGTAGTTAAGGCCTTTCACGTGAAAGAGAAATCACCAGCAATAAAGGCTAGCAAAAATGCTTTGTTTTGATGTCAGAAAAAGAGTAAAAAAGAAGGAAGAGGACTATGAAGGACAATGACTCTGATACCATCTCAGAGATTGAAAGAGTAATTTTTCTTCTTATTATAGATAATACATCAGACAATAGATTAACAAAGGAAATTAACAAAAAAGTAAAAAACCTATCAAATCTGATAACTTACCGGAGACCTTAAAAAACCTACATAAATTAGTTTATTTTGAAAGATATATTCTAGAATAGCTAACTATGCACAGTATAAGCCACTAATCAAGTTTTCCCACACCTTTTGCATGTTCACAATGTAGAAGTGTGTTTTACTTGGTAACATAATGAAGGTTTCTTGCCATTTGCATGCAAGTTATTATGGTACTTCATATGGATTTTAGAATCAGATATAACAATTTTACTTAAGATGATATATAAATGCTCTCTTTTCCAGATATTTTTGCTTATTTCGAATTGTTCTTGTAGTATCTTTGCCTATATTTTGTTCATCTCATTCCACATTTTGTAATAACTTTCTATTTCCCTAGCATTAGTATCCCCTGATGCTTTTCAATATGAACATTGTAGTTGGCATGGAATTTATTTACAGACCAACTCATTTTAGCCAATCTATTTTGCTGTAGATATCAAGAGAATCCACAGTTCCAGAATCAAGTTACATTGCTAAGCCTGCTGCCTCATGGCTTGACGACTTTCTCGTATGGATATCACCAGAGGCTTTTGGTTGCTGTCGGAAATTTATGAATGGTACTTATTGTCCACCAGATGACCAGGTTGGTGTTTATTTTATGTGTAGGATTCTAACTTTGAGAATCACACCATGTCACCATTGGCATCTTGGTTTAGTTTTCCAGCTTACAAAAATTCTCTCTGCGCCCACTTATTCAAGCTCTTGGTCTGATGATGTGTGAGTTTATGTCAGTCCATTGAGCAATAATTTTGAGCTTAACCACTAAGCTGTTGGTTGAAGACCTTAGACCAATTGCTTCATAGCAAATATTAAAGGATAGCATTGTCTCTAGACTCTTTGAGAGCATAATCTGTTGACAGTTTTCACAGTAGGATGTGACTTAATTAAGCTTATTATTGGATGATAAAACTTCAAGATTAGTCTTACTATTGAGTCTACTGGGTGGAGTTTGTAAACCTTAATTGTGCTAATCCCTTATTCAGTAAAATTTTCTTTTCAGCCACCTTGTTGTTCACCTGATGAAGATTCTTGTGGCGTTAGTGAAATTTGCAAAGACTGTACAACGGTAGTGATGTTCTCTCTCTCTCACTCTCTCTCAACACAAGTGTATGTGTGCTGGTTGTCATCTTTTGGTGCATGAATATGATCTTGTATCTTTGCTGCTTGCTTCAATGGGAAGGGTTTTACTGCTACAAAAGACATAATGTTATGTGCCAGAAACAAAGCTTTCAAAATCTGACATGTTAGATTGATTTTCCAGTGCTTCCGTCATTCAGATTTGGTTAATAGCCGGCCATCTACCGTGCAATTTCGAGAGAAACTTCCATGGTTCCTTAATGCTTTGCCATCTGCTGATTGTGCAAAGGGTGGTCATGGGGCTTACACCAACAGTGTTGATCTAAATGGTAGTGAGCATGGCATTTATGCTTCAAATCAAGTGGCTTCATTTTGATGTCTTTTCTTCTGTCTTCTTGTTAGGCTACGAGGATGATGTTATACGTGCTTCAGAGTTTCGTACATATCACACTCCGCTTAACAAACAAGTATGCTGGTGCATATGGATATACTTTTTCTGTAATTTCTTATGGTATAGTTTGTTGATAGATTTTTTCTCCTTTATTTGGCTGACATTTGCCTTAGGGTGATTATGTTAATGCAATGCGAGCTGCATGGGAATTTAGCTCAAGAATTTCTGATTCTTTAAAGGTTCAAGTTCAACCGTGCTGTTTTGGTTATTATAATGATTCTGTGAACAAGCTTGAATTTGTTGGCTTTTTTTTTTGTTTTTTTTCAAATGTGAGGATATCTGAGTAAGTGTTTTCTTGCTTTTTCTGTAGTTAAAGCATGACAATATTATTAACTAAAATGGTTTTCATTTCCAACTTTGCATTATTTGATATTGAAGACTCCTTTTGTGCCTTTTCTTTAGTTGGAGCATGACAATATTGTAACCAAAGTGCTTTTCATTTCCAGTAGTTATACATTATCCCATCATGAAGTCTACAGTTAAAATTGCTTTTCCATAGGAATGGCATTTTAAGTCCTGATGCTTTACTGTTGTTACTTTTCTAATGCAGATCAATATTTTTCCATATTCTGTGTTCTACGTCTTCTTTGAGCAGTACCTGGATATTTGGAGGATAGCTTTGATCAACATTGCTGTAGCACTTGGTCAGTGTTTTTATGTCATTGTGGTAGATTTGAATTTCAATTACCCTATAATTACTCTCTTCTGTGCTACTTCTCCTCTCCCCTCCCCTCCCTTCAAATGAGGCAGATGATTATTTGATTATGTTGTTTTTGGCTGCAGAATCAGGATACCCTTTAAACAATTTCTTCTTTTTCATTTCTTCCTTGGAGTGTTTGAATCTCAGCCTGGAAAAGATTTTAATATCTTATGATCTCATAACTATGCAGGTGCTATATTCATTGTTTGTCTGGTCATCACTTCCAGGTTTGAGTTCCTTCTCTGGCCTTTCTGTATGGTCTGTTCAAAGCTTTAAAACTTTCTGAATTGATTCAGTTTCCCTCTGGAATGTCTTCAATTGCCTTTCAATTCAGCCTTTGGATGTCAGCCATCATTCTACTTGTGTTGATGATGATCGTTGTGGATCTAATGGTATGGTCAAAGATGATACTATGGTGCTTGCATGCATGTATTTGAATTGAAATTTTTCTATGGGTTGTGCTACTTTCTTCCTTTTAAATCACTTGATATTCTGATACTCTTTTTGCAACTGTGTGCTAATAAATGCTTGTGCATTGGCTTGTTCCTGCAGGGCATAATGGCGATTCTGAATATCCAACTAAATGCAGTCTCTGTTGTGAACCTTATAATGTCTATAGGAATTGCTGTTGAATTTTGTGTGCATGTAGCACATGCCTTCTTGGTCAGTATATTTTCTTTGTGTCATTAGGACACTTTTTGTTGGTTTCTGATCGCAAAGAATTAGCTGTTAAGAGGGAGCAGGGTTGCCCTGCTTTGTTGTATGGAGTTTCTTTTATTACTACTTTTTTTTTTCTACAAATGCTTTTGTTTTCATGATTGAAAGGACAGAAGGTTATGGTACCTCAATTTCCTTGTTCGATGTATCCTTGTATTTTTTGTTGGTTGTGCCTCATTTCTTTGTTTTAGCGCTAGTAGTTATACTTGCTGACATATGAAGTGAGTCTTGGTGTAATGGTAAGGTTACTCCATTGTGACTTGGAGGTCATAAGTTCAAGTCCGCGTGATTCTATGAGGTTTTGACTTTGGTTCATGTGTTAAGGATGATTGTATTGTGTGATTTTTTTTTTTGGGTGTAATGGGTTTTGGGTTATGAGATGTGAGTTATTGATGATTGTGAGAATTGCTTATGACTAGTGGATTGATTGATGGTGGATCATGGACATAGCCCTAGTTTAAGAGGGTCAATTTTTGCTTGTTTGTTTATTTATTCCTCTTTATTGTTGTTTTGCATGATGCTTCTGTCAATTCCTAGCATTTTAAAATGTTGTGGGCACCAGTTGAAGTCCTGTCTTAACATCAATTCTCCTGGAAGCTGTTGGCTGCCAGTGAAGATAGTGGATTTTACTGATGGTAACATCCAGCTGTGCCATTTTGTACAGGTAAGTCATGGGGATAGGAGCTGTCGGACAAAAGAGGCTTTGACTACCATGGGAGCTTCTGTCTTCAGGTTTCTCTGAGCTCTTTTTTTTTTTCCTTATGCTGAAAGTCAATAACATTGTTATGCTAAATGAAACTTCTTGGACTGCATTGTGAACCAATCTTTAGATATGGAGAGCTATAGTTGATACAAATTCTTAAGTCTGCTATTTATATAATGGCCGCATAGATATAACCATTTAAAAAATCCCTAGCTAAATAATTACATTTTATCTTGGGGTTCTTCTCTAGTATGCAGATCATGGCTGATGGATTTGGGATGCAACCATAACAGTTTGACATGTCTGATGTGTTTTTGCAGTGGAATTACTCTCACAAAACTAGTTGGAGTGGTTGTCCTTTGCTTCTCAAGATCAGAAATTTTTGTGGTCTCTTCACCACCCCTTTAGTGTTTTAATCAATCACCACTCATTCAGGAAATTGAAAGTAGCTTTCTGGATTATGCAGGTTTATTACTTTCAGATGTACCTGGCGCTGGTTCTTATAGGTTTCTTGCATGGACTGGTGTTTCTACCTGTAAGTAGACTGAACTATCTGTTATTATCATGTCTGACACCGTTGTGTATCTGTCTATTTCCCACAAAATGAAGGCATATATGCATTGCATTGATGCATTGTCTGCTAGATATCAATGGGAAGAAAGGAGGCAATGCTTTAAGTGTGATGTCTCGGGAATTAATGTGGTTGCCATTTTTATTTAATGAAAGAGGAGGGTGCACCATGGAATGAGATAGCAAAGGGAGAACAACAATAAAATTCTAGCTTATGCGTGACCCCAAAGCAAATACTTTAACAGTGAATTTGCATTTGTCCTTTGCAGGTGGTGTTGAGTATCTATGGTCCACCATCGAGGCTTGTAATTGACAGACACAAAGCTGAGACTTCTGCTTCATCACAGCTTAGCTGACTATGTATCTCCAACCTCGTCTTTTCATTTCCGAAAGCTCATGCTGGCTTTATAAACACGTATAGCTAGAGCTCTGAAAAATATCAGGTGATTAGAATGGCAATTTCCTGTTACTTGTTACATAGTCGATAGGGACACAAACTGCATTTGGGAGCATACATATTATGGCTTGTATCTTACACTTATACCTTTGTTTTTTTTTTTTTGTTTTTTTTGGGGGGGGGGGGGGGGGGGAGGGGGGCGGTTCACTTGTTTTACTGGGTAAAATTAAGCTGTTACATTATTTGACGTATGAAAAAAAAAATGCCACCCCTAAGACTCACGACTGTTGGGGAAAAATGGAATTTGTAAAGGCACTGGAGGAGAAAGTCCCCGAAAGGCTTGGAATTCCTGGAAAAAGAGTCGTTGGATTTATGGAATTTATAGTCACGGTTTAGTGGCTATTTAAATTTTTTAACGCAAGTACTTAAGGGCTACAAATATTGGGGCGCGAGGTGGCCGCACAAAGCGTGGCATCTTTTCCTGCAAATGGTCACGTGATGTTAAAGGGTTTCGTGCCAAAACAGATAAAACTATACGACAATAATTTAGGGGTTATAAATATAACACCGTTTAGATCAAATTGCAATATATTTTTATGAAATTATATGGCGTTCAAAATCATCGCATAATATATATTTTTTGATAAATTTATGGGATAACTTATATACGATATTTAGATAAAAAGTACAAAACATTTCAAAAAATATATATAATATGGTGCTTGAATATAAAATAATGCGTTCCTTTGAACTTTGTATAATACACTTTATTAAATTGTAACCATTTTCA
The DNA here is from genome assembly GCA_021464305.1 of Kandelia obovata. NCBI lineage: Eukaryota > Viridiplantae > Streptophyta > Magnoliopsida > Malpighiales > Rhizophoraceae > Kandelia > Kandelia obovata. The sequence goes on from CM038476.1 coordinate 111,715, forward strand.
AGATTAGTTACGACACAAAATTTGATTTACCTAGTATGTCCTTCCTTCCTTCTTATTCTCTTCTAACAAAAAATAAGAAACTAGAAATGAACGGCTGTGATTGAGGGACACGGTTGGGAAAATGGTTGCCCAAGAGCATCACCCAGAAGCTCTCCCGTCAATGTAATCGGCCGTTCAAGTGTATGCATGTCTTCGTCCTTCCTGACCCATAAAGAGCTCTGAGAATAATTGCTTCTTCAAACAGGAGTCTAAGTGGCATGCATGACCTTTGGTCGTCGTGAATTGTTAGCTGTACACGTCGCAAATGTCGCAAAAGTTGCATATAGACCTCTAGCTCACGTACTACACGTCCAACTGTTAAAAAGAGTTTAGTCCCGCGTACCTAGGGAAGCAGCTATCCACTGCCCCTTGTAGTCCTAAGATTCCGCTTAAAATGTAGTTTTGGTCCAATGACCAATGGCATGGCGGAAGCATTCTCAAAACTCGATAGCATATAGAACGGAGACATGGCCAAGAATAATTCTCAAATTTGATGTGATTATCTAATGATTAAAAGTAAGTGCTTGCTTAAAGTACTTCCTGTCAATCTGCATTATTGACTTCGTTGTCCTTTTCCTGTGGGCGCGTTATTATCTCAGCAGGTACTGCACTCGCAAAATTCCAATTAAATCTGTTTCTATTGTATATCTTTGTAGCTGGCTCGACAAAATCCAGGCAAAAATGCAAAGCGGACGAGGAAATTTTTTGTGGGAATGACCAAACTGTCAAATTGAATGGTATTCACCGTCATCAAAGAACAGAAGTGCAAAAGAGGATGGGGGAAATGATGGCGATGGTGATAGTATAACTTATCAGGACTGAAGCTGGCTTGAAAATTTCGTTGAAAAAGGATATGATCCGAGCTGAGAAGCCCATTTTAAATCAAGGTAAATAAAGCATACAAGATATATACGTGCATATATGATTAGGCGAGCAAGCAACTGCTCAACTAATCAACAAATGGGCCACAAACACAAACACGTAGCATTACAACGTAGAAAAAAAAAAAAAAATCCGTAAGATGGATAACCAACCAACAAGTTCCTGTGATGGATAGACAGACAATTGGAGCAAATCAATAGAGAGCACCTGATCCTTCGATTCACTGCACTTGTATGGACGAGTGAACGAACAGAGTACACAAAGACAACAAATAAGATCGATTATAAAAGATATTGACCAATCTCTCTTGCTACCAGAACTATTGACCAATCTCACCTCTTCTAGCTAGACATAACCATGTGATCTCTTATCAAAATAAAGTGAGGAAAGAAAAGAGAAGAAAAGAAAAAAAAAATGTTTTTCCAAGGTTGTATTATCTAGTCAATACCTATGCCTCCCACTTTTGGAGTAATATCATCGATGATGACAGAGAATATTATTCTACTAACACTATATTACAAATCAAATCAGTGACAAACCAGCAAATATGGAAGAGAGTCCCCAGTACATGTAAAGACAAGACATAGGCCCCAGGCTTCCTTCACAGGCACAGTCTTAAGTCTAAAGCGAGGCCTGATGAATGAGAGGAGGATGATTCCTCCTCAGCAGGGGCGGGCAAATTGAGGTCCAATCCACAAGAATCCTTGGTAGCAATTACATTAAGCACTTGATTCATGGTCATGGTCATGGACGAGGAAGACTCCTCCCCTTTCTCCCAGTGGCATCTCTTGTGCCCACCCAGTGCTTGCCCGCTAGAAAACACCCTCAAGCAGATAGTACACTGGTGATGCCCTAACACCATAACCATCTTGTTATTACCACCACCACTACTGTCCTCCACATTCTCCTTCAGATCACCGCTACCAACAGCACTACGATCCTCAATCACCTCGCATTCATCACTCCTCGTTATTGCAAAACAACCTTTCACATTCTTGTGACTAGCCCTGTGACCCCCAAGTGCCTGGTGTGACCCAAATACCTTCTTGCAACTCGAACATTCAAAACGACAATTCCCTTCTTCTTCTTCTTCTTCTTCTCCTCCTCCTCCTCCTCCTTCTTCTTGAACTTGATAACCATTAATTCCAGCAGCAGCATCACCACCCCCATAATCTGCAAGTTCAGTCTCCAATGCTGTCGCACCCGCACTATTAGCCAACAATAGCAAAGACGCAGCCACGTCATGATCCTCTGCAGTCATGACGGCTTCGACGAGACTAGTAAATTGTTGAACCGGAGAAATGGGTCCGCGAAAATTAGGCGGAGGATTAATGCCACGCCATTGGCGCTCAGGATGGCACCTCATATGACCGTAAAGTGCCTTCCATGACCAAAACTTCTTGCCACACTCTGTGCAAGGCCTAGTGATTTTAGGTGCGAATGGGTCGGATTTCTTGCCATAGTATTTTGGTTTGGACAAGCCAGTTGCAGTACCAGAAGAGGCGCTTGAGGGAATCAAATGGGAGTCAATCTTGATCATCTTGGTACGTTTTTTGCGAGGGTTCGGGTTTTGATCAGGGTGCTGTTGGTAAGGGACTAAAGAAGAAGATTGAAAGCAGAAATCAGGGTACGAAACTGTGTTGTTGTTGGTCATCACGCTGAGTGCTTGAGCTATTAAAATTGTACTTTTTTATTTTTTTTAATCCTCTTGGTAAAGATAGAATCTTTTTGGAAGAGAAGAGGAGAGGAAACAAAAAGGGAAAGTAGGGAGAGAGAGAGAGAGAGAGAGAGAGAGGAGGGAAAAAAAAAAAGAGACAATAATGGAGGGCGGGTTGCTTATGTAGTTGCAGTTCAAACGGTTACTTGTGTTCTTGAGAGAGTGTCTTTGAATTGAAGCGGTTTCTTTTTCAGTTGTGTTGTGGGCATGTATTCATACTTCGTGGTTATCCGTACACCAACATTGGCGACTGTTGCAGTTTGAGGGGCTCCCCCAGTCCAAAGATAAATAACCCGTTCGGTTTCGGTGATGGGCTGTGGCGTGGACGTGCATTTGGCGGACGCGAAACTGGGCAATCAAGGACAGTTACTGACGCCCAACCCACTACTCCCGTCCAAAAGATAAGGATGGAACGGGAATTCTCCTGACGTATGGCTGTCGTCTTCTTGTTTCCTTTTAAATGCGAAATCCAGAGGTTGCAGCAAAACTAAAACTGTACAAGTGAAGTCCACGGAGAGACATTATGATACATCCAGTATTCGGCATCATAAACAACTTTAAACCGCCGGGGATGACATTAGATCCCATAGCAGTACAAGTAGCGTGTTATCCTTAAGCTTTGTAACAGTCCGAAGGAAGACCAACACTGGATACTAATGTAGTAAACAGTACCCTAGTTCATCAACTTTCTCACCTATTTCTCTGAAGCATCGCGATATGTTCAGGCTGCTTTGAAATTCTTTGTGGATTTCCCAGCACATTTAGAACTCCAACACGTTGCAACTCTTTGACTGTGGCAAAGGGATTGAACGAGTATCGTGTGTTAGCTTCCGCTTCCAGTTATCTTAAAATACTCTGGGTGACTAGAATTTCCAAACAAATGCATAGAAACCCCTACAAGTGAGTGTGGGTGGTACAAATGCCAAGTCAAACAAGATAACCAGCTGTATTGCAGAGTGAGTCAGAAGAAACCAAAACATAGCAGAATGCCGTGACATACATCCAAGGAATGCATGAGATCTTTCTTATCCCTGTTTATCAACCAAATAAAGTAAAAAGTACAAGTTGACAACAATAACAGCAACAACAACAATGCCTCATAATTTTTACACAACAAAATAAAGTTCAATCAATGCTGTATACAGCAATAAGGTATATTTCACTCATTAATCTGCCTTACATGCCTCCCCTCATTGTCCCACCCCCCCCCCCAAGGGCAGGTTCTGCTTAAGTTATTCTGCCTATAGATGCACATGTAATGCGAATCTGAATTTTGTCACAAAAAAAATAAAATAAAATAAAGCACTGGAAATCCCCAATGCAATCAAATAGAAGAATGAAATATAGCCCACGTTTGAATGGTGCCTTTCAGACAAACCATCAGAAAAGTGACATGTATTTATGGCCCAATGACAAGAAACATCACAAAATTGCCTTTTCCTCAGCTTTAGCAATAAAACAGAGGCAATAAATAGAGTATTATCAGTTTGACTAGTCATTCTTTCCTGTATGTTAGCAGGACAGTCCTTGAACCAAGACCAGCTCAACCCACCATATCTAGTAACCACCATACAGCAAATGACAATAGTGTTCCATGCCCCTGTTTATGTGCGTGTGTGTGGCACCTCAAGGGTTTTAAAAAAAAAAAAAGCTTGCAAATAACAAATCCCATTTACCTTCTTCCAAAGAAAGTTGAATTGATCTCTTCTCCAACTCAACTGCATGTCTGCTAAGCTCAACAGATGAAAGTGAACGAAGCACTAATACAACCAGCAGAAAACAGAATGCAAATCAGAGCAATAAAAACCTGATCCATGCAAAAACGGAGTATCAAAAGATTGCATTTTTTTTAATAAAATACATACTCTGGATGTATTCTTCTTGATCTGATTCATCTAATTGCTTCAATAAACTTTGCAGTTGGCAGTATCGCTCTTCCCAATGCAGTTTTCGCATTCCGTTTAAATTATTTTCCAGAGGGACAGAAGAAGCAACAGGATGCTTGTTTGACTCTAGAGATGAAAACCTAGGATTAGACTGCCCTGGGGAAAAGGAAACTGAGGGTTTCCCTGATGTACTTACTGAGGAAGTAACAGCCAGAGATGGAAATGCCAATAAAGAAGGAAGCTTCGGCTCCTTTATCTGTTGCTGCGATTGGCTGGCCTGCTGACCACGCTGTCTTGAATTTGAGCAATCACTATTGATCATTCTGCTATCAGCAGCATTGCTCTTGCTTATTTCTGCTTCAGGTTTCCTGCGGACGTATACAAGATGTGCATTTGCAGAATTACTGAATGGAGGTTGGTAGTGTGAAGAATGCACTGGGCCCTCAGTTAAGGGTCTCTTGGCACCAGAGGCCATAAAAACGTCCGTATTAGTTCCTCTATCCTTTGATAGTTTTGGATTCCCAATAGAGTTGGGACTTCTAATTTCGTTCTGCACATCTCTCAGTGCTGTCTTCTTTGCAGCAATTGGAAATTGTGTGTCATGAGTGGGCAAGTTAGCTCCCCCATCTCCCAGCCTATACTCACCAAATTTTGAGTCTACAGTTTGTTGAACCATCTGAAATGTTTTTAGAAAGCTGGGAGGCCTAAAATTTAGAAGACAAAGGAACAGCAGTTATGCCTTCCCAAAAGGCAAGGAGTTTCTAAAGCAAAACAAAAACAAAAACAAAAAGGAGAGAAAACAAAAGACAAGGTAAAAATAGAAAACTGAGTCATGAAACTTCAGATACTTTGCAGGTACTGTTTTGTTATGTGTGCTTCACTTAGAAAACATGAATCCTTGATTGATTCAGGGAAATTGAACTGAGAATTGGCCTTTGACCTACTAAGTACAAACTACAACACGAGGAGCAAATATCTTTATGTATGAGTTAACAGGTAGTAAAATACAGTATTTAAAGAAAAAACAGAGAGAGAGAGAGAGAGAGAGAGAGCTGTCTCTTATACACATCTAGATGTGTATAAGAGACAGGAGAGAGAGAGAGAGAGAGAGAGAGATTTAGATTTTAGGAGCTCCTAGTGGCTATGCTGTAAACATAGGTTATCCAAAAATCAATGCTTTGTTTCCTTAGATGGCAATGTTGCTAGAGCGTGTGTGCGAAGGTGCAACTGGATTTTGGAGAAGGGAAGATTCTAGAGTGACTGGCAACATGTGCAACAGCAATACAATCTCGCTTTTGAACAACAGGCTAAAAGATTAAAAAAAAAACAAAAGAAAAAGAAAGAGAGAGAAAGAGAAACACTTGCAGTATCCCACTATTGTTAGCAATCGAAGAAGGACAACGAGAAAACCAGGAACTAAAAACAAAACTATCAGTCATATCCCAAATGGACCTCAAAACTAAGAGATGATAACTCATCTCAGCATTCTACTGTCAGTGATTAAATGAGAAGCGGTATCCGTTAAATGCACCATTGATTTCTGTCTCTTGGGCGATTCCTTTTTGCATTGAGTTTGGTCGAAGATTGAGCGACCAAATCCAGAATTGGAAACCACCCACAATCATGACTTTCGAAGAATGGTGGTTTCCACCGATCAAACGAAAACAGCATAAATTTATCGGAATACAAAATAATAAAAAAGAAGAAGAAGTAGGGTTTGTTTGAGGAAACAAAATAAATAAATAAATAAATAAATTGCAACGAGAGATAATGAAATACTAAATGCATTTCACAAACCAAACCAAATTGATTTCCGAACGAGGAGCAGCGTGGGAGTAGCATTACCTTTTAGCTCATTGAAAGCCCATCGACGGTCGCCGAGAGAGAGAGAGAGAGAGAGAGAGAGAGAGAGAGAGAAGTTTCGAAAGCCAAGAAGAGGTCTTGGCTCCTCTAATGAATGAAGTCTCGAATTTTTATGATTTGGTCCTCCGATTATGGGAATACTTCGATTTTACCGCTAAGATTTGAATTTCGATTGTTGATGTCCTAGCCTCGAATTGAGCCTTTGAAACAATGCAGTGCCTTCTATGAAATTTCTCGAATTCATTAACACCCCCTACCCCCCCCCCGGGCACCAAAAAAAAACCCCAAAAAAAATTGCAAATGATACAGTTGTAGACTAGACTAGACAATGCCTTGTCAACGTGGAACTGCTATAATGGCCAAGATATGTCAACCAAAAACCAAAAAAAGCAATTTCAGCCTTTTTGTGACGTGGAAATACACTCATGGCCCAACCTATGACAAGAGTATATAGCTGACCGCACACGATCCTTCGGCTCGTTAATCTAAAACGCACCGCACGGCACCGGATTTCTTATTAACACGTCTTGTCGACGGAGTCGGATATCTCTCTCTTTCTCTGGCTCCGCAGCAGCATATGCATGCACACACAGTGCCACCGGGACAGGGATGCCATTAGAGTAATCAGAGAGCTTTTATTTTAAAAAATTGGAAAAAACGAAAAGAAAGAACTCGAAATTCACCACGGAAATCGTACACATTTGGTTCGAACGAAAAGATCGGATAATAAGCTTCTCCTTCTATGGCTTTAAATCTCCGCCAGAAACAAACAGGTATGTGTGTGTGTGTGTGTGTGTGAGTGTAATTTTTATTTTATTTTATTTTCTCTGCCTCTGTCTCTCTCTCTCTCTCTCTTCCTCCTTTCTTTTTTCTTGGCTCTCTTGTTCTAGCTAGCATGTAACCTGTCTCTTATACACATCTAGATGTGTATAAGAGCCAGCTCTCTCTCTTCCTCCTTTCTTTTTTCATGGCTCTCTTGTTCTAGCTAGCATGTAACTTACTGGGATTTTACTCGAACATCTAGTCGAACGCTCTTTTCGTATCGTTTTGACCATCTACTAGAACATCAGTATATATTTATATATATATATTTATTGACATTGATTCAGGTCCCCTAGTTATATATTTCCCATAATAATGCACAGCGATTTGTATTAATCACTGGTTGGTTAGCGTCAATTATATTGCAGACATTTGTATTAGTCACTAGTTCAATTAATCCCCTGCGTCGGGTTGCTGGGTGGGCGGGTTCCTCTTTGTCTTATTGAATCTGAATTTCCATGATTCTTATGATTGTGGTTCCAGAATGTATAGTCCGCATGCTAAATCTAAACCAACCCGTAAATGCAACTGCTGGTACTGCTGCCGGTGAAGAGGTCTACAAGATCTTGATCTATGATAAATTCTGTCAGAATATCCTCTCCCTATTGATCCATGTCAAGGATCTACGCAAACACGGTGTTACCCTCTACTTTCTAGTAGACAAGGACAGAAAGCCTGTTCATGCTGTCCCTGCCGTGTACTTTGTCCAACCCACTCAACCTAACATTCAACGAATCATTGCCGATGCATCCCGCTCTTTGTATGATAGCTTTCACCTGAATTTTTCTTCCTCCTTGCCTCGTCCACTTCTTGAGGATCTTGCATCTGGGACCTTAAATTCAGACTCGATACAGAGGATCACAAAGGTTCATGATCAGTACCTAGAGTTTGTGACTCTAAAGGATAATTTGTTTTCATTGGCCCAGCAGTCCACTTATGTTCAATTGAATGATCCTTCTGCAGGGGATAGAGAGACCGAGGACATCATTGGTAGGATTGTTAATGGATTATTCTGTGTGTTGGCCACACTAGTGATCATTCCAGTTATTAGGTGCCTGCGTGGGGGCCCAGCAGAGATGGTTGCCTCAGCACTGGATCAGAGGCTGAGGGATCATTTACTGTCAAAAAACAAGTTGTTTTCAGAAGGTGGGAGTTTTGCTAGCTCATTTCAGAGGCCAATTTTGTGTATATTTGATCGTAATTTTGAGATGTCAGTTGGCATACAACATGATTTTAGGTATCACCCTCTTGTTCATGATGTGCTTGGCTTGAAGCTTAATAGGTTGAGTGTGCGAGGGGAAAAGGGTGGGATGCAGTCATATGAGTTGGATAGTTTTGATCCATTCTGGGCAGCAAATGGGTCACTGGAGTTTCCTGAGGTTGCAGTGGAAATTGAGACTCAATTGAATAAGTACAAAAAGGATGTTGATGAGGTTAACAGGAGAACTGGTGGAACTGATGGAGCCCAGTTTGATGGAACAGACTTAACTGGGAACACAGAACATTTGCTGAATGCAGTAAGTTCACTGCCTGAGTTGACAGAACGGAAGCAGGTGATTGATAAGCACACAAACATTGCAACTGTGCTGCTGGGTGAGATCAAAAAGAGGTCTCTTGATTTGTATGCAAAAAAAGAGAATGACGTGATGTTGAGGGGAGGGATTGATCAGAATGAACTCATAGGTGTGCTTAAGGGAAAAGGGTCTAAGATGGATAAGTTGAGATTTGCAATCATTTGCCTTATATCTTGTGAAAGCATTAATCAGTCAGAAGCATAATCAGTGGAAGCAGCTCTCAGGGAATCTGAGGTTGATACTTGTGCATTCCATTATGTGAAGAAGATTAAATCCTTGAATGTTTCATTGGCTTCAGCAAATTCTGCCAGTAGAAGTAACATTGTTGATTGGGCTGAGAAACTCTATGGACAGTCGATTAGTGCTGTGACTGCTGGTGTGAAGAATTTATTGTCCAGTGATAAGCAGCTGGCATTAACAAGGACAGTGGAAGTATTGATGGAGGGGAAGCCAAATCCTGAAATTGATTCTTACCTTTTGTTTGATCCCCATGCTCCTAAGTCAAGCTCTGGCTCAGGTAGCAGCCATATGAAAGGGCTATTTAAAGAAGCTCTGGTCTTCATGATTGGTGGTGGTAATTATGTGGAGTATGGTAGCCTGCAAGAGCTCGCACAGCAACAACAGCCTGCCAAACACATCATATATGGGACAACTGAAATTCTCACCGGGAAAGAGTTCATTGATCAGCTTAATCTGCTGGGGGAGAAGATGGGATTGGACAGCACTGGTGCTCCTTCTGGGTTCACTCACTAGCTTGCACGTAGTTTTGAATACACATTTTAAAGACAGTATTTTGGCGGGTTGTGCGACAAATTAAAGGCAATTGGGTTTGCTTGTATTGCTGGATGATTGGGGCACTGTTTTTACCTCAAGGCTGGCTGCTTTTCTGGAAGTAATGGGGGGCGATGCGACTATTGATGCTGCATGTGTATTATGGAGGTCATATAACAAAACTTGGACTTCTTTAATGATCAGGGGGCCTTTTTTTTTAGGAATATTAGGGAGAGTTAGCCTGCCAATGGAAAGCATGCATTTCTGGTCATGGTCTTTGTTAGAAACCATCTATTTTATCCTCTTTGCTGTATCTAAAACTAGAAGTCTAATATTGGAATTTGGGAAATTAGTGCTTGGTATCATGTGTTTCATTTCTAGTTAAAGTTACTGTTTTGCTGGATGTTTCATCCCCTAGACTGCTAAGCACTTGAAGTTAAACCAAAATTGCTTGCTTATGTAAGTTAATGTTATATGCACCATTGTTGACATCTAGACAAATCTGGCCTTTGATTTACATATAAAGATTTTTTTTATTATTTTTATTTTATTATTCTTGATAGGAAATGGTTTGTGTTAAAATTAGCATAAAAGGAGTCCGTTGATCTAGGAGAAAATATGTGGAGGCAGATATTTTCTTTCCTGTTTAACATTTGGGTTCACATTATAATTTTTCTACAATTATTACAATCGAGCACCCACGATTCGCATCAACAATTTTTCCCTTTTTTGAATTCATTAGATTATCATAGTAATAATAAATTTATTCACTGCAATAATAAGGGGGGGCTTCTACGGAATCTATAAAACATTGTTTGTTGGTTCTGCCTCGATGCCTCCCTTATTAGACTTTAAAAAATAATATTATATATATATATATATACAGGAGCATTCAAGGAAACCTGCCATAGAAGGAACGAGGGCTTGCTTCTTTGCATATTCTTTCTTTCTATCAAACATGGCGATTACGAGTACAGGCAATGATGATGGACAAGACAAGAAGAAGAAGAAGAGGAAAACGCGAGGCCGCCAAAAGATTGAGATCAAGAAAATACAGAAGAAAAGCAATCTGCACGTGACCTTCTCGAAACGACGCAATGGTCTCATGAAGAAGGCCAGCGAGATCAGCGTCCTCTGCGGAGCAGAAGTTGCTCTCGTTGCCTTGTCTCCGGAAGAAAAAAAAGTCTTTGCCTTTGGCCACCCTGATCTGGAATCCGTGCTTGCTCGGCATACCAACCCAAGCTTGAGCGCCAATAGTCACAAGTCGAAACAGGCAGCGACAGCGAGCATCGAGAAGTTGAAGAGGGAGTACGAGGAGTCATTGCAAAAACTGCAGGAAGAGAAGAAGAAGAAGAAAGCTGAGAATCGTGAAGAGTTGAGGAAGGGTAGTGAAAATACAATGGGGGGAGGATTCTGGTGGGAAGAGCCCGTTGACGATATGGGGGTGCAGGAACTCGAGGACTACAAGAATGCTCTGCTGCAGCTGAGGAGAAACGCGGCCTGTAAGTTTAATCAACGCTACGGAGATTCCTATACTGTGAACAGTTTGGTTGCCGGCGATATTAGCCACTGCCCTCGTCCTCCTCCTCATGCATGGTCCTCCCCCAAGTTACCAAGGTGGACGACTGATTCTGGGATTCCCGAAGGGTTTGGTAGCTTTTGATCACGGCGGTGGATTTTTCAGAACCAACCATGAATAGGATGAACGAAGAAGTGGCTAGTCGAAGTGTTAGTTTTAATTAATGATTTTGTTCATCATAAATACGGTCAGCCTGTTTCCTCTTCTTCTATATACTTTATACTTTGCATAAGAAGAATGAAATTTTAAGTAAAGAAACATTGGCGTGTTTGTAGATCCAGTTGTTGCGTGTTAATTTTTGTTCAATGGTTTTTTTTTTTTAATTATTGTTTTGGTTTTTTTTTTTTTTTTGGGGGGGGGGGGGAAGGTTGATCTCTCAAACCAACAACAGTGAGTGATCTATTTTATTTTATTTTGACACACTTTGTATATAGCTAATGTAATGGGCGTTAAGAAGTGGTCATTTAAAGATGCTGACGGCCTCCGCAACATTAGGATAATTCCACTCCTGACAAGGCCAGAGGGTTCTTGGAGGGAGGAGGAGGGAAAGGGCTATCAAAGAAAGGGATCACAATTTTAGAAGCCTGAATTCTCTTTTTTATTTTTATTTTTTTTAAAATTTTTGAATAATAATAAATTATTATTATTATTATTATTATTGTTGGTAGTTGGTAATGGTCAAAAGTCAAAATGCCGCGCCCTCTGTCGTTTACTTTTCTCCTTTCATTCTATTCTGCTTAGAAAGGCTGCCTAAGTCCAAGTCCATTCCAATTCGATCGAGTGCCCTGCCCGCTCCCTCTCCCTTTTTCTTCTATCTTTAATTTCGATCCCCAGTTGAAAAAACCTAATTATTAAATTAAGAAGGGGCCAACACCAACACGCCGCCGCCGTGACACCTCTCTCTCTCTCTCTCTAAAATTATTTCCATCGACCCAAAATGGCTCGCCGATCCTTCCCCCTTCTCAACCGCCTCATTAAATCTCCGAGCCCCACCCCCTCTATCAATCCTCACCTGATTTCCCGTTCCGTTACCTACATGCCCCGACCCGGTGATGGTGCCCCACGCGCCGTAACTCTCATCCCCGGAGATGGCATCGGGCCGTTTGTCACCGGCGCGGTGGAGCAGGTCATGGACGCCATGCACGCGCCGGTCTACTTCGAGCGGTACGAGGTCCACGGGGACATGAAGCGCGTGCCGCAAGAGGTGATAGAGTCCATCAAGAAGAACAAGGTTTGCTTGAAGGGAGGGTTGAGGACTCCGATGGGTGGTGGTGTGAGCTCCCTCAATGTGCAGCTTAGAAAGGAGCTGGATTTATACGCCTCGCTGGTCAACTGCTTCAATTTGCCTGGTCTGCCCACGCGCCACGAGAATGTGGATATCGTAGTGATTAGAGAAAACACGGAAGGCGAGTACTCGGGCCTCGAGCACGAGGTTGTTCCCGGCGTAGTTGAGAGTCTTAAGGTAAATTTCAATCCTTTTGAACTCTTCGTATTTGTTTGATTGCTCGTGGCGTTGGCTTTTTTTATCTTTTTGTTTATTCGTTAGGTTGCTTAACTGCTTAATATGGGTTTTCTTTTCCCTTTTTTTGTTAAAAAAAAAAATTAGAATGGTATGAATTGGTCCATGGGTTAAGTAGTTCTTTACTCAGTAGTAAATAAATGCGATAGGGGAATATATGTGTTGGTTATGCTGCTAGTCTGTGTCAGGAAGTTTAATTATTGATTTGTGGATTGTGTGGAGGATCACAATTGCATAAGTTGGTATAAACCATGCAGGATTTATGGAAAACTCATGTTGTGAGATGGTCAGATATTCAAACTTATATAATTGTGGCTTTTTTGGCTGGTTTCATCCTCTAGCACTTACACTTGTTCAATTTGATACATTACATACGTAGTACCAATTGTTTGTGGTTCATGTCTTGTATTCTACATGATAAGAGTAAGTGCATGTGATTAGACATCACTCCTGGGAAGATGAGCAGTGAATTGCAAATCATGATGCATGGAAAGAGGTGTCGATCTTGTAGAACATGTGGTTAAAAGAATATGCTTGAATGCATGAGAAAAATTGGCAGAAACCTGTTCTGCACAATGTTTTGTCCAACTCCAACTAACCAATGTCAATCTGTAGTTGTGTTATATGCTTTCATTAAAATAATTTCCTGGTCGATTCTAAGCTTCATTGCTAGATAATTTTGTGTCTGCTTTTTTTCATTTTGAGTCTCCGCCCCCCCCCCCCCCCTTAAAGCCAAAATTTTTGGGGGGGGGGGATATGCCCATTCTGTGTTTTTTTGATCTTTTTTGAATTATTTGTTATCTGGCAGTTTATATGTTTCTCATCTGTCTCTTATACACATCTAGATGTGTATAAGAGACAGTGCCAATTCTGTGTTTTTATGATCTTTTTTGAATCATTTGTTATCTGGCAGTTTATATGTTTCTCATCTAGCCGAATTCTTCTAGGTGATAACAAAGTTCTGCTCAGAACGTATTGCAAAATATGCCTTTGAGTATGCTTACCTAAACAACAGGAAAAAGGTGACAGCCGTGCACAAAGCCAATATCATGAAACTTGCAGATGGTTTATTTTTGGAATCTTGCCGAGAGGTTGCAACAAAATATCCAAGTATCAAGTACAATGAAATTATTGTGGACAACTGCTGCATGCAACTTGTTTCAAAGCCTGAGCAATTTGATGTAATGGTATGTGATTCTTGAAGAGTGACTAAGCTACACTCTATTCGAAGTTCAGTGCCTATTTTCCTGTGCTTCCATTCAAGTAAATTGCCATTATGCTTTTTACTCATGGATTCATCTTTATGTTGCATAGGTTACCCCTAATCTTTATGGCAATCTCGTGGCAAATACAGCAGCCGGTATTGCTGGAGGCACTGGTGTCATGCCAGGAGGTATGAACTTCTTCAAGACCTTTAAGGTTGTAATTTATGATAATCTATTGTGAGGATAGGTTGTCTAAATTGATATTTTTGAGTGACTTACCAAGCAGTTTTTGGATGTGACTGCAGGCAATGTGGGAGCTGATCATGCTGTTTTTGAGCAGGGTGCGTCGGCAGGAAATGTGGGAAATAAGAAGATGGTGGAACAAAAGAAGGCAAATCCTGTAGCTCTACTACTCTCATCAGCCATGATGCTAAGGCACCTTCAGTTCCCTTCATTTGCTGATAGACTTGAGACTGCGGTGAAGCAGGTAATCAGGGAAGGAAAGTACTGGACCAAAGACCTTGGTGGAGACAGCACAACGCAAGAGGTAGTTGATGCTGTCATTGCTAATCTGGACTGATTAGTGGAATCGTCGGACACCGTCACTTTATTTTGGATCCTTGTTCCAAGCAAAAGTTGTGATTTTGAGGCTATATACTGCGGCATCATCGTCTAGTAGCTCGATTTTTCTTTTTTGCCTTTTTTTTTTTTTTTTTGTTATTTCTTTCCCCAATAATGAGTTTTAGCCCCTTAATAGGCGGGAAATGTATTAATAAAAAAATTTCAAAATGTTTCATTCCAATGATTTTTCTCAGTTGCTTGTGTTAGATCCATTGTATTCACATGGAACCCATATATAGGACTTTTTCGTATATACGGGAAATGTATGGAAATCATTTTCGTCTGTGTAGATTGTTTCTGGTTGACCGGCTTTCCTCAGCTAAGGCTCCGGCAAATGCCCCTTCTACCTCGAAGACTTGCCGTGCGATTTCCGATGCTCAATAGAGGCGTACGCGAAGGTGATGGTCATGGTCACGCACCAAATGGATGCTCAACTGCCCGAAGAATAGCAATTTCAAACCCTTTTGCTTTGTTCTCTCTCTCTCTGGGCTGATCAAATTACTCTCTCACTCGTATTCCTTGGATGGTCCAAATGCACAAGCAATACCCTATATATATATATATGTACGCGTGTTTATTTGTCTATATCTCAAATTTATATAACTGGTTCGCTACTGTTCAGTGTTTCGGCATCTCTTGCATATATATATATATATAGACACACATACACATCGTGATTAAGTGGAAGTCACAGGTAGGTACGAGAGAGAGCTGCGAGTAGTTGGGCTGTGCGCGGTGACATTGGTACACAAATGGACGAACCTTACAAGTTCTTAACGAACCGAACCGTGAACTAAAACCCTTTCCTTCCCGTTGACTTTGCAATTTTAAGTTGAGAGAAAAAAAATGTACGCCTGTACTCTTGAAAACAAGAAGAGAAATTGCTAAATAAAACAGCTGGCGACAAACACGCTTTGACAAATGCTAGCCGTCCTTATTGTGCTGCCACAAGTGATACTGCAGTTCGTGGATTTGAGCCATAACCTCTAATCTATATGGGTGAATCAACCAACGTCTTTTCCTGTGTTGAGGCACTCCCTCGTGACCATTTGCTTCTATTCTTTTATGCGTATGATTATTACGAGTTTGGACCATTTCCCGCTGTTGCAGCCACAGGAAGAA
Organism: Kandelia obovata; assembly: GCA_021464305.1. Taxonomy (NCBI): domain Eukaryota; kingdom Viridiplantae; phylum Streptophyta; class Magnoliopsida; order Malpighiales; family Rhizophoraceae; genus Kandelia; species Kandelia obovata. Next base: position 127,315 of record CM038476.1, read on the forward strand.
AGTTTGGAATTTTTTTAGTGCCCACACATCCATCCAAGTTTCCCATTCGATCAAATGACAAGCCCAAATATCGACGAATGATGTTTACAGCATGATTCGAATTTATCATGTTTAGACGGTCCCAACACCGGTCCCCTTCCACCACCCTCCTCTCTCCCCCCCCCCCCCCCCCAAAAAAAAAAATGGAAGTGTGGAAGAGTTAATGAGATGAAGGTGCCAACCCAATCACGGACCCACTGATTGTCGAATAAAATAGATCCTTCCAATCCCAGCTTCCCGCAAGGAGGTAAACAAAGAAATTCTAAATTTCAGTTAATATTCTTTAGGCATAAGTGCCATTCCCGGAAAGCTGGAGACCAGTCGGTCACATGTTTTCTCCTCACCATAACCAACTCGGAGGGCCTTCACTCCCTACCAGTAAACATGCAATTACGTTCTAATCAAGATGATTAGACAAATTTGAATGGTAATTAAGAAAAGAGGGAATAAAAAGAAACAAAAGAAAAGAAACAATAACCATTTACCAACCCAATTATGTAGTTCCAACGATTAGTAGGAATGTCAACCAACTAGCACACTCTCGCCCTGCAAGTCCTTGTGCAGGAACCACCATGGGCCAGATTTGGATAATAGCCTGAAACATTAAAAAAAAAAGGCTAGCAAATTTGAATAAATATTCTGAAATGCAAATATGGCTACTAGGCTAGCAAGGAGCATTAATTCACACAATTAAAGAGTATTAAGTTATATAATCAAGCCTATGCTGCCTTACCTATCGCACCATGCTCATTACTGTGTTACACTCACACAAATCTTTGTTTACAAGTATGAAAACTCAGCATACTGTGAATGCAAGGAATTTCACCTAATACAGGTCTATTACCTGAAAAATCCAGCTGCCGTGCGCAAGCCCATAAACAGAGTCAAGCCTGCCCAAACACCAGGAAGGCCAATAATTGATGGGGCGTAAAGCAAAAATGCAGAAGATATCACCCCAACCAACATCTGTGGGTCATCTACTAGAAGTCAGGCACAGCAAAATTCAAAAAGGAAAGAAATGAAATTACAGGTTATTGGCTTACCATAGAGTGGGCTGCATAAGGAAAGTCAGAAACACCATAATGTAGACCATCAAAAATGAAAGCTAAAGCATTGATAGGTTGACTAGCACTAACAAACTGAAACAATAACATACCAAATCAGTAAAACAAAATAAAAAAAAAAACTTTACATAGATATAGGTGGGAAAAAAAAAAAGATCATCCAATATCGAGAAGCACACCTACCAGTATCCCAGATCTTACAATTCCTAAAACTTCAGCATCCTTCGTAAACAAGGTGGCTATGGAACCAAAAGATACTCCCAATATCAAAGCCAAGGAAACACCAGTGAGCACTCCAATCTACACAAAAATGCATATCCAACATCGAGGAAATTTCCAAGCCATTTTCAAACTCAAGATGAATAACAAGCTCAGAACGAAATAGACAAGCAGATAGAACCCACCTTTAGCACAAAGTTTGTAACTTCTCTGACAGTCATGTAGTCCTCCTTGGATGAAGAACTTGCAATTAGTGCCTGCAAAAATAGTTAGCTGGTTAGGCTTTATAGTATAGGAGCAACATCACAACCAGACCTTCATGTTATGCCTTGAATAGGAGTAACAATTATTGAGTTTGGTCAAATGGAAACTGCAGCCCTCTATTGGATTAAATAAACTTACAAATGCCAAGGGCACTAATGCGAATGACAACAAACATTTTGTAAGACAATAAATTATCACAATTATAATAAAGTTCTAACCTTAATCTACCAGGCTTGATTCTCAAGATTTTCCTTTTCATAAAACTATACTTACTGACCATTATACTGCAGTTTTAAACAAAAATTGCCTAATAGACTTTTATTTTTAGCTCTGGGCCTTGAGATAACAACAGCATTACATTGTAACGAATTGAATTGCTAGGAATCTATAGGGCTCCAAACCTATCCTTAGAATTCAACTGCTGGAGAATTACACATTAAAAGTAAAGATATTTGTTCACAAATGAAGAGAATTATGCACCTGACCAGATGCAGCCAGCGCATCTGTAAGAAGAGATACAGCCAACCAGACTTGCATACATATCTGATGTGCAGCCATGGCTACTGGACCTTGACGAGCAGCCATTGATGTTGCCAGTGTCATGGTTGTCAAAACAGCAAGTGTTCTTCCAATAAGGAAACCACCTACCAAGTCTCATCTCTGGTAAGTGAAAAATTGCAAGAGACTCAAAAAAGGAAAAAGGCCACGTATGGTCTTATTCACATCTAAAGTTGCAAAAACATTTAAACTGCTAGCATGGTATAATTGACAATTCAAGTTGATGGTACTGCTAATAATACTACTTAACAACACAGAAGAGTTTCTGAATTTTGACTGGGGAAAAAAAACTCACCAGATTTCATATAAAGGCCAAATTGCAATGCTCCCATCTTTGGAGGCAATAATATGACCTTCTTACTCAGATTCCAAATCATTAGGAAGGTGGCAATGTATCTAGAATATCAATCTTTTAGAAGAAGTTTAAACATAGCACGATAAATAAAATGAAGATGGCAATCATTGCACAGAAACATACTGTGATGCAATAGTGGAGATCACAGCTCCAGTTACACCCAACTTAAAATAATACATCAGTATGGGGAACAAAAATACAGCTGATAAATTACCCAAACCTGCAAACAGAAGAAGAAAGTGCATTAATTAGAAAAGCCATTTAAGAGTTAATCCACCATAAAACATATCACTACCATTTTATTAATAGCAGATATAGAGTAAAAGACTTGCCTAAACAAAAAACAGGGGTTTTTGTATCTTTGAAGCCACGGAAAATTCCTTGAAGAGCCAAAGACACAACGACGGCAGGGGCACCAAAGGCTCTTAGTGAGAGAAATCTTTCTGCAGGTATTCGCATTGGTGAGCCCTGTGGAAAAAAAATGTTATCAACAGGAAAATTTGCACAGGCGATTAATCCCACAAGGCAACTTACACGCACACGCACACGCACACATAAATGCATATACACATATGTGAGTGTGCAAGCACATGGGGAGAGAGAGAGAGAGAGAGGAGAAATTTAATTAGGGTCAGCAACCTCAGAGAGAGAGAGGGGGGGCTTAGATTAGTTAGCAGGGTCATATATTTGAGATAGCAGAAACTTACAGATGTTATGCCCATCATAGTTAGAAATGGTCCAGATCCCAATGATAGTGCGACAGCCTCGAAGATGCCAATGCTAACTGCCAATAGTAAAGCTGTTGACACAGAGGATAACTGCCTTCTTTCAGTTACAGCATCAACGGCTTTTCCATTAGTAGTGTCCTCACGAACACCCTTTTCTGCACATCAAGCATTCCGGTTAATACCGTAAGTTGATTTGTTACTCATCTAAAAATCTGTAGTTAAAAGGTGAAAATCAAATAAAGTCCTACCTGGTGCTAAACCATTGATTGCATTCTTTGAGATATCTTCGGCTACAAACGAAGTGGCAACACTCAGAAGTGGAATGTTAAAAAGCTTTGATATGTTGTTAAAAATCGTGATTGAAACACCAGCAGAACCCAACTCCACAGAACCTGCAGCAGGAAGATTATACCAAAGAATCCTCAGATCAGGATAATCAGCTTACTCCAAAGAACCTTAACCTACCATGGCTCTACAATTTGATATCAGCATCTATATACACAAAATAATCTGGATTAAGAATGAAATCACTAAAAAAAAAAAGGACCAACTGTTGGCAATTAATAAGAGAAATAACAAAGCAAGCATTTAAAAGAAAATGTTGAAATCAGTGAAATAAGACTAAGGAAATGGACAATTACCCAATCTACCAATATAAGCTGTCTCCATGAGCTGTGCTAAGGGATCAATAGCCTGTCCTGCTATTGCAGGCAAAGTAAGCATTACAAGCTCGTGCTTGACATCCAAAGACTTTGGTTGATTGACTGGAACCCCATTTGACTCACTAGAGAAGGGGGGATTGTCAAACATTAGAAAAATAGTGATAATCAGCATAAATGCAAAACACAATAATGAATCCCACAAGTAACAATAGCAGAAAGGTTCGAGCTGTAACACATCACATGGAATTCAAATATATTGGAGTATATATATCCTGATGATGGGAGTTAAATCTTACGATTCTTGGAGTAATGTATTGTTGACACCAAGTTCTTCTTCCAAAACTAATCTTTCCTGCACACTGGTCAATTCAGGGCCATAACCAGAACCCAACTGATTACGAACCACACCAATGTGGGGCTTCCTTCGACGAGTCACCAGCGGTGACAACAAATTTCGGCTCTCTGTAGAAAAATGACAACTGAAAGCAACATTTCGGCACCCTAATCCCTTGGAGATTTCACTTGGACGGCATGATAAAGACATAGGCCTCGTTGTCTTCCTTACTCCATACTGCCCACAGCGTATAAAGGTCAATCCTTTAGAAAGCATACCACTACCGCCACCGCCAGCACCAAGTTGTCTAGTAGCCATATTTATCTGTTATCTACAAAAAAATAAAGATATATATATATATATATATATATATATATAATCCTGTCGTAAAAGCCATAAAATTACTTTTAAAAGCCCGAACATCGAAACCAGAAAGGAAAAGAAAAAAACAAAAAAAAAAGGAAGGAAGAAAGCAAAATTGAAAAAACCGGTCTCGAGAATACACAAATGCCTGTAAATGATCCGATATGAAAAACTAGACCGTTTAGAATTAGTCGAAAGGGAAAAAAATAAAATTGCAGTGATCATGAATAGAAAAGATTTAAAGGAACAAACGAACGTAAATAATCAAGAGTGTTTGGAAGTGAAATTCTGCCAATTTAAGGTGGGTTATCCTACTCCTCCTACTACTTCAAACAAAAAACAAAAAAAAAAAAAAAGAAAAGAAAAGAAAAAAGAAAAGTGAAGGGAAGGAAGGGAGCAGAGCGGAGGTAAGGAAATTGAGTGGGGGACGAGAAGAGTCACCTGTCGCTTCGTTTGTCGTTGATTCTGAATTGTGAAAGAAAGACACAGAGTGGCCCGTTGTGTTTTGTGAGAGAGAGAGAGAGAGAGAGAGAATTGGAAGGCAGGCACGCGGGCAGAAGCGAAGCCAAACCAAAACTCACTACGACTTCGCTGCTTTTATAAATAAATAAAACTAACTAGCAAAACGACCCGCACCGCACCGTTAACGTCTGTTATGAAGTGAAACGGAGAATCTGTTAACGAGGTTCATCATCATCGTCATGAGTCATGACCTTCCATAATACCAACAAATTAAAAGTTTGTTGATGACCCGACCCAACGCCAAAACATATTCTTAGCTTTGTCTTCTTCGTCCCCTAAAGGGCCAAACCAAAAGTCCAGTTGGGCCCACATCACCGTTCTGAACTAACAAAAAGGCCGGCAGAGAGCGTAGTCCGGCTGGCATGGAGGCAGGAAATTCAGGCTGGGCTTGGACTTTCCCGCAGTGCTCTGCTCTTTGTCGATTGTTAACTTCGGCTTCCACTACCATTCTATGGATTCCCCGCTGTGATTTGATTGCGCCTATTAGTTGCTTTAAAAACAAAAAATTGAATCCTTCCGGCATTTTCCTGAACGCAGCCCATTCAATTAATTCCTGCCTCCCACTAAGTCCTCTTCGGGTTTACAATACAATTACTTTATTTTTTTCTTTTCTTTTTCTTTTTCTTCTGCCCACACGAGAAAAAGTACGATCCAAAGTCTTTATATTTTGATCAGAACCAATTTCATGGGTCCATTCAACTTTTAACCATTTAGCCTTTTAACTCAGGTGAACGGAGAAATAATAAATTATAAAAAATATTATAAATTTTTATATTATATGTATAATATTAATATAATATATTTTATATGCAATATAAAAATTATTTATATCTATTAAAATATATAACTTTTGTATTTACTCAAATTTTTACTTGTAAACATATAAATGATTAATCAATAAAATTAAGAAAATAATTTCTTAGACATACCAAAAAAAAAAAAAATAGACACTACGTCTTTGAATGCTGATTGACTTTATTTTTATTTTTTAAAATATGTACTGTAACTTATATATATATAAGTTATATATTTTAATAGATATAAGGAATGTTCCACATCGCAGCCCCAACACCAAAACTCACTCAGAACTTATATATATATATATATATATATATAGGGGTCATTACATTGAAATCACCAACACTCAATGCCTTGTATGTTTTTATGCTCTTCGGTGCACTCCAACACCAAAACTCAGAACTTGGGACAAATTTATTTGGGCTCGGAACAAAGATTAATCATACACTGATGTTTTTATTGATATGAGGAATGTTCCACATCGCAAATTCCCACTTACGTACTCATACCCAAAATGTCTCCCCCACAGAGATAGAGCAGCGGCAATACCTTGCTAACTACATTATATTCGTACAAAGCAGGATTAGGTGAATGAAGACAAGAAGCCACTCCCAACTGAAACTGGTTCTTGAAGCATAATTGTCTGGAGCCATTTTGCATCAACGAGAACAACACCACAAAAATAAATAATAAGTTTCCATTTTATAATGAATCTATCCTATAAGCACACCCCAAAAAAAGAAGGAAAAAAAAAAAAAAAGTTTACGCTATTTCGAGGATGAACAATGCCAATCCTATGACTGTTAATCGCCGCCGCCACCACCGAGTAATCTATTCTCTCTCTCTCTCTCTCTCTCTCTCTCTCTCTCTCTCTCTCTCTCTCTCTCTCTCTCTCTCTCTCTCTCCTTTTTTTTTTCCAGTTTGTTTAGCATCAATGTTTTGATAGAATTCAATTTGATTGAATCAATTTAATAATTGAATTATAATTTTTATCTCTTATTTATTATAAATTCTTAAATAGATGAATTGGATTCTACAAGAAGGTTGGGGAAAAGAAAAGCTAGACTTGGCGTATCCACTTACTTGGATTGCCAGTGGGGCAAGAGGATTCTGTGGCAAGTGTTGTCAAAATGCTCTGGTAGGGCAAAAAACCGGCATAGTCGCAGGTCGTTGTGCCGCAGGCCGTTGTTGTGGTGTTGCCGAGGGACAAGTTATCGGCACCTGAACACTGCATAGCAGGGCAAGTTGAAAAGTTGGATGGTTTGAGCCCAGATGGCTCACATTGTAACCTGGACCGTGACCAAGAGGAACGACTTATATTTTACGTGAAACCCAAACAACACTGAGAAATCTATTTTAAAAATAAAGCCATTCAAGTGACAATGTAATACACTTACTTCCAGTTGTTTGCAGCATCACACTTGCATCTCACACAATTGTTAGCGGTGAAGATGTAAGTTCCATTAGCAACAAGTAACGGGTAGTCTGGGGAGCTAGCATTCGTCACCGATGAATTACAAGCTACCAATCGAACATTTTCACTCCCATCATTATTTTTACAAGAAGAAGATGCCAACGAAAAAGGTGGATCAAGAAACATTCATAAAATTAAAACACACATAATCAATCCACACAACACAGAACTTGATACTTGCGAAATTAGTAGATAGGAATATCCCCTGATCTAGTAAAATTGCTAGCTAGCTTATAGGTTACGGTGAATGATACCCAATTCTCACCAAAAAAAAAAAAAAGATATCGGATTATATAAACAATATTATTATACATCTGATCGTACTTTTTTTAAGAAGTTCCGTACCTTTTTTTTTGGGAGAAGGTAACGTTAGATATAACTAGTAACTTACTGATATATATATATTAAAAAAATTAAAATAAAAAATAGAAAAGAATGAATGACCCATAATTAAAAGAAAGGCCTTAGGAAAAAAAAAAAAAAAAAGATAAACTGAGAAAAAGGTTTTGTTTAAAATTTTTATTTTTTTTTTAAAAAAAAAAAAGAAGAATGAAAAAAAAAAGAGAGAGAGAGACAGTAAAAAGTTGAAAACCATTGAAGACCGTCTGGTTGGGAGAGGTGGAAAGAGGGATGTTGTGCAGTGGATGTTCTTGATGGAGAAGAGGGATTTTAAGTGGGCGAGTGTGGTGGTGCGTGGGGGAGACGTAGTCGACCAACGCGTGGCACGTGGAGGTAGAGCTGCATTCGAAGCGCTGTGCACACGATTTGACGGCGAGTGCACTGACTAAGAGCAGAATGCGGAGGGGAGCACTAAAATTATAAAATTCCCAATTCACAATGTTAGAGAATCGAGCGACATCAAAATGCTTTGTGGGCCCTATTTAACAATTTGCCAATTATATAATTCCTATTTTCTTACTTCAAGAAGAATTAAGATGGAAACTGTCCTCGAAACTTTTAATTGCGTCAAAATTCTAAATTAATGTGATGTAATTGAGTATCCTGTGTTTTAGGTTTCTGTGGCTGTTTCGATCTCCCTTTCAAGTACCCCATCTCTCTCCCTTCCTTTCTCACAATAGAGTTGATAATAATTCAAGGGAAGCACCCGCGTGCCACAGGCGTTTTTCCAATGAGTATACGACAAAACGTCACCCACCCCACCCTAGAAAAAAAAAACCTAGAGAAAAGAAAATTGCTGAAATATTAAAGCAATAAGTATTCATTAATAAGAAAAAGGCAAAACTTTAAGAACCCAAACAGGATCTGATCAGTTGATGTCTTGATGAAATTTCATTTCAGGAAGAGGAGGAGTAGTAGGCAGGAGGCAACTAAGTCTTAGGAACCCAAGACAAAAGAGAAGAGGTTATTTAATGTATGTATGTATGTATACTCACAGACCTCTAAGAGGAATATCAATGACTTTGCCTGCAATGAGCTCTTTGTTGCTGGCAATGCCGTTGACCGCATAGAGCGTCGTACTTGTGGTCCCAAACTCATCTGCAATCTCCTCCACAGTGCTCCCTTCTTCCACCACTTGCCCGTAGTGAACGACCCTCTCTCCTTCCACTTCCTCGCAGCTACATGGCAGCGGTATCCAAAACTTCTGGCCCACATAAATTATATCGGGGTCTTCTATCTTGTTGACGGCCTGGATTCGCGAATACTCCACCAAGCCCCCGAACACGGTGTTGGCGATGTAGAAGAGCCCGTCATCTTTTTGGACCGTGTATATGGGCATATTGTTGGAGGCCCCCGTCCCATTAAAGCAGACGCACGGGATTGGGATCCTTGTCAACTGCTGCGCCTCTATAGGATGGTTTGGTGAGGTCGAGAGGGGCAGGTTATTCGCTCCCAGCAGAGATCTCAGGTTTTTGACCCCAAAGAACTTTTGGATGGAGCCGACGGTGGTCCCGTTAATGGGCTTATATCCAACCAGGGAAAGACACGTAGAACCCTCCGTGCATTCGAAACTATGCCGACTCTCGGATGTTCCTGATGCGGTGGCACTAGCAAGTAGGAGCAGACAGAGAAGCAGTTTATGAAAACCCATTATGACGTTGGATTCAAAGTTCAATAATGGTGGAATTTGGTGTTGCTGCCCTCCCCTGCTGGTAGTCTGTTTTTTTTTTTTTTTCCAATTTTGTGGGGGTGGGTTTTTTTTTGGGGGGGGGGGTGTTGGGCGGTGGTGGTGGACGCCCCGAGGAATGATTAATGAATAGACATCAGAATTTTTGAAAGAGAGAAGAAGAAAAATGGTGGGTGGTTTTTTGCGTCCAGGAGGGACAGAGATGGCTTGGTCCTCCAGTTACAACGACGAATTTTTTACCACGGACTGAGACCCTGAACTGGTGATCTTCTACACCCGTAATTCACGCGGCAGGGAGACGACCAATCAAACCCATAATGAGATGGTGGCTATGTTGAGCTCGCTAGAATAAATACACAGAAATTTTTGACCACGGACGGAGACCCTGAACTAGTGGTCTTCTACACTCGTAATTCATACGGCAGGGAGACGACCAATCAAACCCATAATGAGATGGTGCTTACGTTGAGCTTCCGGTCCAAATTATAATGCTGGGGCACGGACACTCACATACAAGTCATATATATGTGAGGGGAGTATCCTCGCTGATAGAGAGAGTCATAGATTCACACTGACTTGATGAGGCCCACCCAGTCTTTTTCAAGAGCTTGCAAATGCGCGGAAGTTTTCCCATCGTTATGGTGCACCATTTAGCGCTAGTGCTACGGTGACGCTGGAACAAAACGCAATATTAGGTGGTGTACGGGATAAAAATCATGCCCCAAGGGCATCACTGACATGGTGGGACGAGCGCCAACAAGTCAACGGACAACCATGACAGCATTTATGCAACCAAAATGGCAAATTCGTCAAAATACAGCGCATACTTATCTGAAGAGGTGACACTGGCAGGAGAGCGATCTGTCAGGACCCGGTTGGAAGTCTTGGCCCAATCCAGTAATATGAAACCCAGTTAATAAAGTGTCAGTTGCAGATGGGGTAAACCATTGAATGGGATTCCAAATTTCTGCTGCTGAACCGCAGTTTGGATAGGATGAGCTCTACCAGATTCATCTAAAATTTAGGATATTAGTGACGACAGTGTCTAGTAGAGTCATATCATAAGAATGCTCATCTGCGTCTCTTCTTTCTCAATAAAATTAATTTTTTCTCCTCTCGTTCGATTCAATCTCATTCTTCTCTGTTTCTTCTTCTTTCTCTCCTTACATCCCTCTGATTCTCTTTTGAATCCTGACACGATCCTTTCCCATAAAGTCAATTTCAGCCCAAATTATTTTGAGAATCCAGACGTAAAATCAGTTGCATAATAAAATGAGCCTGGCCAAGGAAGACCGAGATTTTCCATGACATTGGAGACAGGGTATTCGACGAAGCAAAACTTAAATCTACAAGAATTTTAATGCACAATGTTCTCTCAACAGTTGATTCTTTTTTCACACCAAAATCATCAACTGCCGAGGATCAAAGGCTGCATTTAAATGGAAAGGATGCAAAGTATACAGTCACAATGGAACGAGCCTCCCAAACGTGAGGTCTGGGAAAGGACGAATCAACGACAGACAAACAAAGACATTGTCTCTCTTCCACGCGTCCTAGTACTGTCTCAGCAAAGCTTTGTTGCCCGAAATGCAGAGGCAGCGTATGGGAATGGAGGTCACTACTATTAATTTTGGGAATGGGCTCAGTAATAGCTGAACTAGTTCCCTGATCGAAAGCATGAACCAAAATCCACAACTATGCGTGCAATCCATGTTAGCAACAAGACAATGAGTAAATTTTTGCACGTTATTTGAGAGCCATATTATTAGAGACTGGTATAGATCATATTTCTTTGCTATGTACTCGGAATCAAGAAAAACTAGAGAACAAAAGGATAGCTGTGGGTATTACCACTTACCAAACTTAGGGAGACGGGAATTTTTTTTGTGAAAGAAAGGGATAAAATGCATTGTGTTGTTTCACGAACCAATATTTGCCTCCAGAGGTTGCCCCTTTCCAGCAGAACACGTAACCCACCTTACGAAATGAAGATTATGCGCTTACCAACAAACACAAGTCACAACAACAGAGAATTTTGTAACAACAACCCCCCCCCCCCATATATCAACAAGGTTAAGCACAACAGGGTTGAAAATCTAATTCAGCTAAACTCATCTGGATTCCTAATAGTCTTGCTACCCATCAATACTAAATGATTGAAAAGCAACGAACTTTCAGCTTTTCAATTTCTTGGCATCCAAGCAGATAATGGAAGGACTTGAACAGGGGAACCCAAAAGTTTTTTTTTTTTTTAAAAAAAAAAAAAAAAGAGTTTTTAGACACCAGTTAAAATGTGAGTGATCAAATTAAACTGGGGAAAAAAAAAATTAGCTTACAAACAAATGGCCTCCTTAAGAACAATGAGCGCAGCCAAGACCCACTTGAAAGAAACAAAATGAGTTTTTTGTTGATTTCGTTGCTCAGACAGGTTCTCAGCTATATGACGGAACAAGAATTGCCTAGGACATCAGTTTTTCCACACGGAAAGAAATTTGGTAGATGTCAAGAAATATATGCTAAAAAGGGTAAAAGAAAATGAAATAAAATCAATCCCAAAAACCATGGAAAGGTAACGGTACCTTCATGACCGGTTCAAAATTAGCAGCACTGACAAATAAAAATTAATCCCAAAAGCCATGGTAAAGTAAACGGCACCTTCGTGACTGGTGCAAAATTAGCAACATTGAAGTGTTTAGAGGCGAGCCTATGTTTGGTCTAAAGCATGAACAATTAACTCACAATTTAATTACAAGGAATTTGAACTCATAATTATTTTGTCATGAAAGTTTGGACACTATGTAAAAAGATTAAATTGTTAAATAAAATTTAAAATATAAATAATATATTATATCATGTAAAAAAAAAAATTGTTAAATGAGATATAAGATATAAGCAATATATTATATTTTAACATAAATCAAATTTATCAACATCAGAACACATTATATTTCGTTTTGGACAAACTGACCGCAAGGCGAGAGAAGAGTTTCCACCGAGAGAAAAAAGGGAAAATATAATTTTAGATTAACTTACTGAAGCTAAACTGCAAGTTTCTTATCAAAACGATGCACTTGATGGCCTTGTACACCCAAACTCGTTCTTTGTCTTGCAATGATCAACTCACACGGTATGTCAATAGACTGGGGCAGAATTTTGGTAAGTGCGCTCTTTTCCACCGCCACCATCTTTGTCCTACTCTAGTCTAGAAATGCTTGCAAAGAGGCGAGAATAATATTTGTTGATTGAAACTACAGAAGCACCAAATTATTATATGTTTAGGTGTTCATCAATTTAAAATAATCACAATCTTGCTTTGTCCACTAAGCAATTATGCATGATGGCTTGTTTTTCTACTTAAATATTAGGTGCTGGGGCCAATTCCAGGTTATTGTCTGCGACCATTTATCCTACAAATACAATTCAGGCATCAGTGATCAAATTGTGTCCCAAGGAACTATTTTGGTTTGGTGCATCGCGTTCCTTCACAAACCGTCCGTAAATTTGTTCCTTTCCAGCGGAATAGGTTATCGTCTTATTCAGATATCCTTGATCCTCTACTTATCTAAAAACAAAAACAAAAACAAAAAAAAAAATTTCACAAGAAAACAGAATTTGTGTCAAGAAACCCTCCATCAAGTCTAGTCACCATGTGGGCTGAAAAACTAAATTTGGCTAAAAAATCATTTACAATCACGATAATCCTGGTACCTTTTGGAAATTAAAAATTTGAATACTTATGGCTTTTATTTTGCAATGTCTTGGGATCAAAGTATACAATGAAGGACTTGAACATTTAAATCAGGGGGAAAAACAAATAAAAAGGCTTCCCTGTTCATATCATGAGCACCATCAATTCTGATTGCAAGCTGTTTTCCACAAAAAGCAGAGGACAAAGCATGAACAACAAAGAGTGGTTAGGGACCAAACAAAAGACAAGTAACCAAATCACACTTGAAAAAAACAAAAATCTATTAGTTTGCAACTAACCGATCTGACAAACCAAATCATTGGGAAAAAAAAAAAAAAAAAAAAGACCAATGAGTATAACCGACACACACCTGAAAGAACAAAAATCAAACTTTCTGTTTCACAGATGAAATTCAAAAGAATCCAATCAAAGAATTCAAGAAATAAGCACGGATCAGGAAAAAAAAAAAAAAAACATCCTGCCAACACAAACGAAAACATCTAAAATAACCATTGAAAATATCCAGAACCGGAAAAGCACAGACTCAAGAAAGAACTTTCTCAATGCTGAAAATTACCTTTCAAGAAAAGACTAAGAGTACAAATGTTTTTCCCTAGCCACATTCTTTCTCGATATAGTCGTGGACGGAACGGCCAATGGCTGCAAGTTAGGCTTCTTTTGAGCGCATGGCCATCCCTTCCTCTTCTTCTTGTTTTTTTCTTTCTTTTTTTTTCCGGCTCTTTTTGGCAGAGACCCAGAAACCAGGAAATTGGAAGAACCCTAATCGAGAAGGAAAGGGAATAAGGGTTGATGGATTTTAGAGATAGTGACTTCCTTCGGCCATTTTTGTTTCTCAGGCGGAGGCGTTTATAGAGAGAGGGAGCGCGCGTTAAAGGTTTGGGATTGTTCTGGGGGGGAGAGCGTGGGGTCTGCTTTTATAACGGTTCCCGGATGGTAGGGACGACGTCGTTTATACAAATAGTTTTTTCCTAATCCTACCGTCGTGGTGAGAAATGAATTCTCTGTTCTAGCCTAGGTCTCCAACGGCTATTTTTTATTTTTAATTTTTAATTTTTAATTTTTTTCCCTACGTCCCCCCTGCACTGCGTAGTAAATCTTTGCCTTGGTACGCGTTAGTTGGAAGTGTTTCCATTCCCAGAAATTTTGCCAAAATGTATTTATTAGTAGCAAATCGTCTTGTTAGAAAGATGATGAGGATGTGAAGCCATCAATCATAATCTCATCTCATGTTGTACAATGCGAACAGAGCAGGTGAGGCGGGGCTGACGGCACCGACAACACTAGAAGGATATATAGACATATCATATGTCCATGCTAAAATAAATGGCTGTCTCTGAACGAGTCGTTTGAAACATATATCTCTTTCAAGACCTTTTCATGATCTGCTCGTAGAGGATGGTGCCAAAATGTGATACTTGATGGTATGATGACTGATGACCCACATTCACTGGGTGCCCCACTTTGAATGGTGGGAGGTTTATTATTATTATTATTGGACATGGCTTGAAAGCGGAGTGGATAGATCCTAGAAATTTGAGTGGGCCATCATACATTGCATCAAAGGGGCCCGCAGAAGGAACGTTGGATTGGGCCTTTTCGGCTGATATGATTTAAGGAACAGTTTATCGGTCATGTGACTTGCCCAATTTACTCTCCAAAAGACACTGAATTGGCATGGCAAAAAGAAAGAGTGGAGCCATGCGAAGCAAGACCAATCATCGTATCATTGAAAGTCCTCATGTTACCAAGTGAAAAAAGAAAAAAAAAGAATCCAACCAACCAACCATTTTTCGATTCGGTTTGGACCTAATCATCCATCCCAATCCCATTGATAGAACGGTTGGGGAGAGGGAGGGAGAGAGGGGACTACTTGTTTATTTATTTTAATTAAAAGACTTATTGGTATGAGGATCAATTTTTAGTCCTCATAAATTTTATATCATTCTCTAATCCTTAAGATTAAAATCTAAAATTTTAATAATAAAAATTTAAACTTTGTTTCACCAAGAAAGAGAGACTATATGCTACGCATATTTACACCTCTGATGTGCATTACGGAAGTCTTTATTTATTTAGACAGGCCCAGAAATCTCGAGAATGATTGCAACAAACAATGCTGCACAGAGAAAAACACGACTGCTGCTTCCACATTAGTTAAAAACAAATAATTCATAAACTTTAAAATCAAAGCCCCAAAATTTTCTCTCTATCATAAAAATTTTCATGCCATTTTGGTTGCCCCCCCCCTCCCTCCCTCCCTCCCTCCTTTGCATGAATGAGTTCTCTTCTATCCCTGCAGCGTAAAGCCTGACTAGTT
This sequence comes from Kandelia obovata, assembly GCA_021464305.1. Classification (NCBI taxonomy): domain Eukaryota; kingdom Viridiplantae; phylum Streptophyta; class Magnoliopsida; order Malpighiales; family Rhizophoraceae; genus Kandelia; species Kandelia obovata. Next base: position 142,807 of record CM038476.1, read on the forward strand.
CGTGCAACTTTATTTTATGAATGGGTTCCACCCTCCCGCGATGCCAAGGGGAAAGACTTAGGGAGTGACCTTTCACTTCCACCTGGAACTACGACAGAAACACTAAGAAACCTTTTACATACATTTGTCACGCTCAACTCATCCTTTCGGAGAGAACGAGACTCCAATCCTCCCAGTGGCAGCGGCCTCAATCCTCGTGTTCTCTTCCACATCCCCAATTCTAGCTGTCCATAGCACAAAGGGTTGGAGAGAGAAAGCGTTAAATAATTTTTTAAAAAAATTAAAATTAAAAATTAAAATAAAAAGAGGGGGGCAGGCATTTTGATTGACCCAAATACCCATGGGTCGTAAGCCATGCTGAAGAGCGAAGGGGGACCCATATAATAATAATATTTCATAGTTCGATGGTCTTATTGTTCAAAAATTGATTCCTCTTTTGCGTCAGTCTGACCAAAAACATGGTGAACAGATGATTATGGTCCTTCATCGGGCATATAACCGTCGTTCGATCGAGATATCTTTGATCGGACGGTCAGTGAGAGCTTTCACATGTGTGCATATACGTATCAAATCCAAATCTATTCACGCATACATGTCCGTCCGACTGGTCAGGTCAAGGAGAGAGCTCAAAAAGGAAAATTTGACTTTCTCCATTGGAAGAGGCACAACTGGAATGAACGAGAGAGAAGAAGAAACCATGTTTAACAGCCCTTTAACATTGCAGAAACTCGCGAATTTCGCACTTGTCAAATGGATGGACATGTGCCAAACTTCATTATTTTTTTTTATTCTTTCGCAATCACACCCTTCAAAATGCCAACAAATCACCACTGCCTCCTGCTTGCCTTGCGATAAGGATGGTTTTTTCTATTGGAATAATTTTAATTCGGTAGATTTAATTTCGAGAAGTACGGTATATTTTATTTTTTAAAAGCAGTACGTTTTAGTTGCTGGTTTTAAAAAAGAAAAAACCAAAAAAAAATAAAAAATCGATTATTATAACTGATAGCGCGCCTTGCGGGCACGTGCCCGTTCAACTTTTTTTCCTTTTTGGGGGTAAGAAGACACTCTTCCTTGACAAAGTACCATGGCAATGAAGGCGGACATTGTCCATTATGAGTGAGTGGGCCTCGTATTCATTACTTTAAGTCTTGCTATAACGTGAAAATCACTAGCAACAAAAACCAAAAAAGCCCCATTAATTATTTCTGAAAACGGTCGATTCTTTTGTGCCCAACTTTCCCATATTCCCATATACTTATGGCTGAAATCCTCGTCACCCTCCACGTCAATGGAATCCAAAGATAGGATCCCCAACGGGGGACTTTGCGCGATAATGGGTATAATATCCTTTGCATTTCCCTTCGTTACGTCGGTAAATTGGAATCTAATTTTGCTGGGTTCTTGACCTCTTGGCCATGCTACTAGTGATGTGTGTGTGTGTGTGTGTGTGTGTGTAGAGGATTCTGCACAAAAAAGTCCCCAGTTCTTTAGGTTTCAAGACTTTGATGACAGCAGATAGTGGGAATATCCCTGCTCCATCCTCTATTCCCTTGAGCTAACCATTAACCTTGATAAAGAAAGTCAACTCATTTTGATATCTTTGCTACTGGGTGTAATATTAATAGTACTCTGAAGCGGGGCATGTATTATGTGTAGCACAATTAAAGATTAAAAATATGGCATTAATTGAGACTCATATGTAGATCTCTCTCTCTCTCTCTCTCTCTCTCTCTCTCTCTCTCTTTTTTTTTACGCAACATTATTAAAGACTTCTCCTTGTAGTTTATCAAAGTCCAAGCAGACACCGTGGTACCGAGTTGAACTTTTCCACGACCATTATGCCTTTATACGCAGCAGATTTCACCAAAATTTACGTGGTCACCCTGCCAAATTTTAAAGGTCCACAGATATTCGGATCGATTCTAAAATGAAAGCAGAAAAGGACAATCTTCACAAATTTAAATTTGAAAAGGGGCAGGCAAAGTACCTCCCTCAATTGAAGCCTTCCTTTACAGGGATTACAGCGATAATTGGTTAATTTATTTTTACTGAAATCCCTTTTAGTTTCAGATTCAATGTACCCATCGCAATTACAATGAAGTTCTACCTTTTTTTAATTGGGCCTCTGTAGGTTTATTCATTTTAGCTAAAAAAACAAAAAAAAGATCAATATAACGCCACATATGTAACGGTAGGAATCACGAGAAATAATTCGCAAGGAGAACCTTTTCGCACTTGTTTGTTTTTTTTTTTTTTTTTTTTTTTTTTTAAAATCTTGATAACAATGAGTAGATATAAACGGCAAAACAACCAGACACAAAAACAAAAATCAACAATCCACCTCTAAGAATGACCACTCCAACGAAATCTGCTTGTAACAGAGCTTCCATACCAGAAGGAAGGTTCTCCCACACTTTCATGCACATTCAAAAGCCAATATAATTAGATCCCAAAAGAGTTCGACCTCAGCGGGGCACATGCATTTACAACCTGTTGTGGCACATGATAGGATAGTATCATCATTTGTTTAACTTGAAGAAATTATATATCGTCTCAACACCATTTTTTTTTTCCTTACAAAAGATGAGACAGCAGAGTTAGTACTCTAAAAATATTAATATTGCACCTTACATAATAAATGATTTTCTTTGGCTTTGACAATAGGATCGGCCTTACATACTAAATCATAACGGCAGGCTTCGTCTAATGTCTTGTATTTATTTGGTATGTTCTCTAATAAATGTTGGCGCGCGGATCTTTTAACACTCTAACGCACTAATGACAACCATGCTGATGATTTTGATAAATACATATGAGATAATTACCTGAATGTCCTTTACGTATGTAGGTGTGAACGGGTTGGTATCATTAATTCAATCAAGATTGAGTTAACTAGCATTGACAAATTTCTTTTTTTTTTTTATGAGTTAAAAGGTCACGACCCAAAAGAAACGTATTAAAAAGGAAGAATATGGTAACTGCTGTTGGCACTATACACACGCACTCCGTAGAATTGAACTTCCGTTTCAACCAAGAAATCGAAGACAATGATCCATACTTCTTGTCTTCCATTGTTATCCTGGTTTAGATGGCTACTACGAAACGAAATGTCATTCGGTCATTGTTTAAGGTAAAGGAGCAAGATATAATGGTGACAAGTTTACGTTGAAATTTTCGTATACTATCTAGGCTAATCACCAATAGAAATGGTGGCATGCTACATCTCTAACTTAAAAGTCAGATTTCAAATTAAACATCTTATGCATGATTTATGGGAAAGAATTATCTTTCAAGGTATGTCTCATGCTCAATAGACGTTCGCAAGAAAAAAGAGCCAAAAAATAAAAAAGGGCATTGCTGACAGGCTTCTTTGACATTTTTGTGCGAGTGGAGCACCGCCATGACTGACAGAAATCTAAAGGAGATTAAATAACTGCACGTGCATGATGATCATTTTTGGTGAGCTTGCAGTATAAACGTGCTTTATTAATGTTTGATCTGAAAATGTGCATCTGTGCTGTGCATTTGCCAGCTGATAAACAGGTGCACTGTCAATTTCTTTCCATGTTTGGACATGTGGGTGTCCTCCGCTCCGTTCTCAATTTTAGCGCTACCATGAATGCTCTGCCTTTAGCCGTTTGCACCATGATAGTTGTGAAGTCATGCTTGTCCCTCAAGATCAGATCAGACGATCACTTTCCTTAACTTGAAAAGGCATCTCATATTCGAGCTTTGAATGCTTTGTACCTTCAAAACAATAAAGCTACTTTAGACGGTAACTACCGTTCGCGCAATTCGCATATCATATCTCCCAACACACAATTATTTATTGTTCTCGACGGTCCTTAATTCATCTCTTTGCAATTATACATAATTCTCTCACAATCGGCATCACACGGAAGTAATATTCAAAGTAGCACATGTGGCATCGGATATTAGTATTTGTGGTCCAATGACAGTCAGGCATTCAATATGCATAGTCGAAAAGTTCTCGTTCCCGCATCATCAACGTGGCAATAACAAAGAGTTGACAATTGACACGGGCTCTAATTGCTACTACCTAGGCCTTAGATCATGGTTATGATAAAAGCTGTGGCTGCTATAGTTTTACCCACTTCACTGTTGGATTTGCACAAGTGAACTGTAAGCAGATATAATTGGGGAAATAAAGCCGTGCACTGCATGGGAGAAAACGTGAAAAAGGACACATAATATATTATTGTGGCTTTAAATTCTCGGTTGGTACTCCTTTTGCAATCATGCCTCCCCCAGACAGGAGAAAAGAGAGGAGCTGGGGACCAAGTTACTCATCAGTAGCCCAAGCATTGCCAGGCGAGGTGCCTAATATTACCAGACTCGCCAAATCACCTCGGGTTAGTATAAAGCAGAGGCTGCCTCGCCACTTTTCTTCATAACATGGCATTCGAGTTTTTTCTTCGTAACATGGTATATTCATAAGCACAGGCCTTTGTATTACGGGTTTTCCTTTTTTGAAGAGACCTCGGCAATTGACAAATGACGTTTTCCGTCTAACACTCCTTGGCGGGAACTCAGCAACAACGAGACCAAAAAATGGGCTGATAGCGAGCCGTTGGACATTTTGGAATAAATAAATAAACTGACAGTACCGATGATGGTGGTGGTGGCGCGTACGTGCAAACAAAAGTAATTTAAGAAATCCACAAAGAATTCATGATAAACATGCTAAGAATTTAAGAATTCATGATAAGCACCGTCCCAATCCAAAATAAATAAATAGATAAAAATGCTGTCGAATTTCTCCTCTCTCTCTCTCTCCCTCTCTCTCTCGTCAGAGCCCAATGGTCGGAAGATCTTCCCACGGCCAAAAGAAAAGAGGAATGATTTAGGCTGCTTGTGTTCTCCTCTCCAAGTTCTAGGCAATAAGCAAAACTGGACATCTTCTTCCCAAGAACTATGTCTATTTTATTAGTCCAGTTAATTTGCAACCCCTTCCCAAGTCGTTCTGCCCATCTTAGTTTAATTTTATTATTATCTTTTCTTTTTCTAATGCACTTTTCGGACACTCTCTCCATTGCCACGGACAGTCCATACTCCATTCCTGACTGACACCGTTAGTGTGACTACTCTCTCTCTCTCTCTCCCTCTTTTCATGTTCTCTCTCTTCTCTCTTTCTTTCTCTCTTTTGTGTTAATGCTACTGGCTACGGACAATGCAAACGACGGGACACTCCGAGCTGGCAAAGATTCCCTCTCTGTCCTTGTCCTCTCCCCTGTCTCCCCTTTTACTTTCCTGGTCTCTCTCTTTCTATTCTTCACAAATCAAACCCTAATGATTTTCTCGAGAAACAAACAACACCCTCTCTCTCTCTCTCTCTCTCTCTCTAGCTCACAAACACACACGCACTCAAACAACCCATCACTAATCACAATTGCAATAACACAACCCGCCCCCGTCATCTTCAATTCAAGACTTCATTATCATGCCAACTCTCTCTTCCCCTCCATGCCACAACATTCCTATCCAACCAACCTCCTCTTTCTCTCTTTCTTTTAATATTTTTCCTTAAATAAAGAATAAACTCCAAATCCTAACTAATCCCACAAATCAAATTTCTGTAATCTTCTGCCCATATTAGAACCCAGCACCCCCTCCCACCCTTTTTTAAAATCTTTTAAAATTATATATATATAACTATGGGCTGCACCAACTCAAAGCTGGACGATCTGCCGGCGGTGGCCCTCTGTCGTGAGCGCTGCAGCTTCCTCGACGAAGCTATTCAGCAGTGGTTTGCCCTCGCCGAAGCTCACGTCTCCTACATACACTCCTTAAAGCAAATTGGGAATTCCTTGCATGGCTTTATTGAGCAACATCAACATTCCGGTGGCCCTCCCCTGTCTCCCAAACTCAACTTGCCTCCTCGCAGAAAAGGCGATCCCGTCGGCATCACTTCTCCGCCCCATAAGGCTCACATAGCTCACCACGACCACTCGCATTCTAACTCAGGCTCTCACCTTCACTTCCACTCCGACGATTCCTCCGACGACGAGGATGATTCCATCTCGCATCTTTGCCATTCTGATCACTCCTCGCCTTTGCACCATCACAGCGGCATTAGTGGAGACGGAGGTCATATCGAGTTTATGGAGTCTAATTACATAAACACGGATCAGGATTCGTTTCCCGGAGGGGGGGTTCTGCACGTGAATTATATGAAGAATAAAGCGGCCCCTCCTTCTGTGGTTTTCGAGCAGAGGCCAGTGTCTCATGAGACTGTTCATTTCGGTGAATCTTCGTCTTCTTACTATTACAATCATAATCCCGATAATCCTTATCCAATGGATAATAATGCTGCTCCTTCTCCCTATTTTGAATACCCAAATTATAGTGGTGTTGCTGGTGGTGGTGGTGGTAGGGCGATGCCTGGATACTACGGTTCTTTGCCCCCATACGGAAATTCGTCTCCACCGCCAGACATGGCTTCCGCATCGAAGCCACCACCACCCCCTCCTTCACCTCCTAGAGCTTCTGCTTGGGATTTCTTGAATCCATTTGAGAGCTACAACAAGTATTATCCACCGTACACATCATCGAGCAGGGACTCAAAAGAGTTGAGAGAAGAGGAGGGTATTCCTGATTTGGAAGATGAGGATCACCAACGAGAAGTTGTGAAAGAAGTCGATGTTACTAATAATTATTCGAAATCAGTTCTGACTGATGATATTGGGGATGGTAAGCCTAGCGTTGGTGGTGTCTCTACTGATGCTGCTGAGGCCTCGCTTTATCAGGCAAGGCCTAGCGCGTCCATGGAGAATGACGGAACGGAGTGTGAGGTCCACGTTGTGGAGAATAAAGTTGTTGATAGTAAGAGGCCTGGGAAGCGGAGTAGCGCTGGGTTTAAGGGTCGAAGGTGTGGACCATTAGACGCATATCAGGTGGCCTTTGAAATCAAAGTTCAATTCGAAAAAGCTTCTGACTGCGGGAATGAAATTGCAAGGATGCTTCAAGTGGGGAAGCTCCCTTATCAGCGTAAACATGGTGGGTATTGCATATAATAAAACCATAAAGATTGCTCCTTCCTTTGTCCCCTTAAAATGACTAGTTCCCTTTTTCCCGATCTATGTGAGTTGTCTCAATTTTGTTCTTAACTTGATGTACTAGACCTACAAATAGGAATGAAATTTGCATTCAATTGCGCATATTGCCATGGTTAAACTTGTAATTTTGTGGTCTTTTTTGAGCAGTTTCTAAGATTTTGCAAGGCATTACTCCATTGTCTGCGGTATACTCACAGCTATCTGCTTCCAAAAGTGCTGAGGCCTTATCCTCAGTTGACAAAGATGGTCCGGCTTCCTTGGATCTTGATGAAGATTTGGCGATAAGGTCGAAAAGTCTTTCTTCTATCTTGCAGAAATTGTATCTTTGGGAGAAGAAACTGTACAATGAAGTTAGGGTGAGTTCTCTGCTGTTAATAATTGTAATGCAAGTTGAATTGTTTTCTGAATTTAGATCTGTTAGTCAATTCAAACTCTTTTTGCTTGTGTTGCACACATAATATCACTTCTGGTCCAAATTTTCCTCAATTTACACGTATTCTGTTTGATTCAATTTGCCACAAATCAGATCTTTCCAAATCTAAAATATTGCCTATGTTTATGCATCTTTCTTTGTTTGAATGTGATATATGGGTATTTTTATTATCTAATTTGGCGTCTCTTAAGTAAATTTGTTTTATAAAATTTGCTGTCTTTGCATTGCTTTCTTTGACTAGGCTTTTGGTCAGAACAGGGATCCTTGTTCATCTGCCAATCATTGCCATGCATATGGCAATGTATTTGTGTGCCACTTCTTCTGAAAACTTTCTTCTTTGAAATTTAAACATTTTATGCATGTTTTTGTTTGATAGGAAACAGATAGTGCATGTTGCTCGGTCATTTTCTGGCTTTCTATTCATGTGATGTGATATGGGTTTGTGCACTGAGGCACTGGACAACTTTATTTATTGGTTGTCCTTATTCTCTTTGAATGGAGGTTTTAGGTTCTTGCTTTTGCAGGCTGAGGAGAAAATGCGAGTGGTTCATGACAGGAAGTGTCTTAAGCTGAAGTGTTTGGATGAGAGGGGTGCTGAAGCTCACAAAGTTGATGCAACTCGCTCCATAATAAGAAGTCTGTCTACTAAAATAAGAATTGCAATTCATATTATATACAAGTTATCTGTGGTAATAAACAAGATTAGGGATGAAGAGCTATGGCCGCAATTAAATGAACTAATACAAGGGTACGCTACCTTTGTTATGTTTTCGCCTTATTTTATGCCTACTATTTATGTCACCTTTGGCTCATATGCTATCATATCTGTTTGTATTGTGTCTGTGGTTGTGTGCTTGGCATCTCAGTCTTCCATTTGGTTTTGTTTCCGTGTGATTTTGTTTCAAGGACATGTCTTTCCTGAATTCAACAGGTTTTTGTCAGAGTGTCAAACTTAAAACTTGGCAGAGGCTAACATATGTGAAGTCAGTAATGCTGTCATAGTGTCATAATCCATATATTACATGTAGGTAATTACTGGTCCTCTAGATTTGACATATGGATATTTTGACCAAATGTTTTCTCTTTTGCCATAAAAGACTCACATCTAGTTGCTGAGAGCTGATACTTGTGACCAAGAGGGGATTCTGATTTGTCCACATTCCACTTCGTTTGTTTTCAAAACAAGGGGAACTCCTAATGATAATATAAGCATTGTGATTCAGGCTTCTGAAAATATAGAAAATTATGCTTGTGTGCATATTCTAAGTCATTGGTTGGTATAAATTGTGAGCATCCATGTTCAGTGTTCTCATTACAGTCTCTGAACTGTACACTAACTTTCAATGTAGAAAATAAGACTGTTAATCCTTCATATGTGCAAATTAGAGACATTTGAGTGAAAAGATTCTCCTAATCATCTACTTGGACAAAAAGCATTAGCATGTGAATTGTTATTTTTTATGGCGATTTATGTCAATTATCTCATTAGGTTAACAAACATGTGGAAAGGTATGCTTGAATGTCATCATAATCAGTGCCAAGCAATTAGAGAAGCTGGAAATTTGGGTGACATTGGATCAGGTAAAAAGCTCAGTGATGATCAGCTTCAAGCAATGTTGCAACTTGAGCATGAGATTCTCAATTGGACATCTAGCTTCGCTAGTTGGATCGGTGCCCAGAAGGGGTATGTGAGAGCCTTGAATAGTTGGCTTAAGAAATGTCTTTTGTATGAACCAGAAGTCACACCAGATGGAATTGTTCCCTTCTCACCTGGTAGGATAGGTGCTCCCCCAGTGTTTGTAATCTGTAATCAGTGGCCACAAGCTTTGGATCGAATACCCGAGAAGGAGGTAATTGATGCCATGCGTATCTTTGCCATGGCTGTTTCACATCTCTGGGAACAAGATAGACAAGAAATGCACAAGAGAATGATTTCAGACAAGGACTTGGAGAGAAAATCTAGGAACTTAGATAGAGAAGATCAAAAGATACAGAAGGAGATTCAGGCATTAGAAAAGAAACTTGTTTTGGTTGCTGGGGATGGTACTGGTCTATCATTGACAGGAGATGTTGTATATCAAAGTGACACTCGGAGTGATAATCTAAAGGGGAGTCTACAATGTATTTTTGAGGCCATGGAGAGGTTTGTGGGCAACTATGTGAAGGCTTATGAGGAGCTCATGCAACGCAGTGAGGAAGAAAGGCTTGCTCGAGAGCGTGGGCAAGTTTTGTAGGGATGTATGCTGCTGTTGAATTCAGTTACCTTCTTCACATTTTGGTGATCCTGTTTGTTTAGCAGTATATCCAACTTGTTACTTTTTGAGGACAACGATGAACCAAGGATGTTTAAGAATATCTGTAGAGTTCCACTGTTTGGTTTGGTCCTCTCCAGATATTAAGACCTGTTTTGAGGGATATTAATTTAGGTGCAAGCTGCATTAGTGTCTTAGCATTGGAGAGGAGAGTATTTCCGAGGTTGAGAGGATACCATCTCTTTTTCCTATCCTCTCTTTTCCACCAAGGTGATCTTTGATCAGAACAGTAGCTGCTGATGTATGACTATCCTGAGCTGACAGAAGGGGCTAAAGGGAAAGTCTCTGCTGGCCTCGTCTGGGCCGCCATACGTGTTTTGGAAAAAGAAAGAAGCTGGCTAGATCATCAGAATTTTTGTTGGCTTGACACCCTTGGCGCTTTGGCCATGAGCTACCTACCACGGAAGGAGGTTGGGAACAAGATTTTGCAATTAGAGTTATAAGACGCGCGCAACCTGGCCTGAAGAGAATCAGGTGTCTGCCCGCATTTTTTCAGGAGTTGTTGAAGTGAAGGCATATGAGGCAGTCTATAGAGACGCAATTAACTTTCCAAATATTTTTTATTTCCCCTTTCCTGAACACTTGTTTCGTATAAAATTTGTCTGCAGGTCTTTCACTGGCAATCCTTGCCTTTAAAAGATTAGTGCTCGGTGTGTGCTCTCCGGACAACCAAAGTTTTTGGTCAAATTCTGTTGTGGAAAATGCCCACTTAAATGTAATATAGAGAAATACTTTTTTTTTTTTTTTTTTAAAGTCTGTAGAGGCCTTTGTACAGAGTAACAGAAAAAATTTCTTCAAGAGAATCGGGGCAATGCTATCATTTTATCAAAGGTGGAGAGATGGGAGATGGTCTGATTACGGGAGGGATAAGATCAGAATTGTGTTGGGTAGCTTTTTCGGAAAGCTTAAATCTGAGACGAAAATTAAAAAACAATCTAATCAAAGTCAAATGGGTTAGAAAAAGGATTATGAATAAGTCAGCAATTGTCAAATTGTTAGATTGGACGTGTTAAGTTGCTCATGTGGTTTAACTGAATTATTCAATCAACTCATGAGGCTTATATGGCATCTAAGTAAGCTTTTGATTTCGAGATGATAATTATAATTTTTCTCTTAATTCTCTCCTTAAGCCCTTTTTTTTTTTAATAAAAAAAATATAATAATAATTAATAAATAATAAATAAAATTTCTCATTCTTTTTTAGTTTCATTTCTAATATCCCACCCAAATTAGAAGCAATTCTCTCAACCATATCTCTCCTTTTCTCTCTCTCTCTCTCTCTCTCTATAAACCACTAATTTTCACATTTATGATGGAGTACAAAGATTCTTGTGCTAGTTGTACACTTTGCAAAATTGGAATTATTATTTTTTTTTATTTTTTGAGAATTTAATCAGATAATAGAAGAAGAGGAAGTTTGGCGCTCTTGGATGGTGTGGACCCTCCAACAATTTGGAAGTTCTACCTCTTCGGCCTCCCTAAGTCGGCGATGGAGATTGATAGGATCAATTCAACACTTCTTGCCTCCACTTAAGCTTCAAATTCGATAATTTCTTACTCTTGTGAATTAGTAAAAGAGTTTTTGATATCCTTCACATTTCTCTCAGTCTTATCCATCTTTTTGTTTGATAACTTTTTTAAAAAATAAATAATTAAATATTGTATTTTTCTCTCCCGTTTTCTTACTCTTGTATATATTTTTTTTTCACTTGTTTTTAAGTAAGCAAAATAAATAAATAAATAAATAAAATAAATCTTTAACCAGAAAATATAATAAAATGGGGGTTAATTCTTTTAATTATTTTTCGCACCAGAATGAGCGAAGGAGAAAAAAATTCAGAAAAATTAAAAGAATGAGAAATATGAGAGAGCTAGAGGACAGGTATGCTAAAGAGACAAGAAACACAGGAAAAAAAATAAAATAAAAAATCAGAACAAGTAAACCCCTCGATTCTCTTCCATGTCATCTCTCTGTTCTTTAATTCCAAAGAGGGAAGAAAAAAAAATTGACCACTCAAAAAGAGAGAACAAGAAAGCAAAAAGAGAAGAAAATAAAGTATTTTCTTGGATTTTTTATTTATTTTGATTCAAATGGTTAAAATTATTGGCTATGACGTTGATTATCGTTGTTGTTTGGTTACTGAGAAAAATATTTTTTGGATAGAGAAAGAAAAAGAGAATTGATGATGAAGTGATTCAGCGAGTTTTCTAAGAAAGAAAGCGATGGCAACGATCCTCAAAACACTTCCATGCTCCAGTCTCTCTCGTCCTCTCTCCATGTAGCGGTACGTGCCATTATACCCACCTTCTTTATGTGTTTCTTGATTTTGGGGTGACGGTACTTTTATCAATTCTTGATTTAACATGAGAAAGATTTTTTATTTTTTTTTAGAAAGAAAAAAAAAAAAAAACAGAGGAGCAGGGAGAGAGAAAGAATGAAGGTTAAGAGGAGAGAGGTGAGGGAAAGTTACACGTCCTATTAAGATTGTTAGGTTAACATTTAATGCTGACTTTGGATAACACATAAGTGTTAGTATTCAAATTAACAATTAAGAAATGGTGTATTTATTCACAAAACTTTTCTAACCAAGTTGATCTTAATTAAATTGATTATTAACGATAAATTTAGATTTTTAAAAAGTTACTGATCCCATAATAAAATTATTCTGATTTTAAAACGAATCATGATCTAATAATTAAATAATAATAATAATAATAATAGTAATTGTTGGGGGGGGGAGAGGCGTGGGGAGGCGTAATATTTAACGGTAGATGGGCTGATTAATAAAAATAAGAAATCCCGGGGGGGGGGGGGGTTTGTGTGCTTGTTATTATTTATTTTATAATCATGGACAGCAATGAGAGGCGAGCAGTGTGAACACGACGGCCTACTAACTTGGGGAAAGGAGGAAGATGACGTTGCTTATTATCATCTGAAAACTCGCATGGCGCCTTGTGGTTTCTGACACTGCTGCTGTCTATAACTGACACTGACAGAAAATTCTCCAGGGGATCGCGCTAGCTTTTATCTGGTCTTTTTCTTTTATCGGTTCCTCCTCCTCCACAGAGCAGCAGGTGTTAATTATATTTACAACCCTCTTCTCTCTCTCTCCCTCTCTCTTCCTTTCTCGAGACCTGAATTGCAAGTAATAAAGTTTATGTAAACAACTCAGCTCAACTGAAAATAAAAAAACTCTCTATAAATATGGGGTTGGACGCGGGAGCCAGCCGGCCGGCCGGCCCGCCTAGAATAGGACGCGGCGCATGCGACCAAAGCATTTAAAATGAAGAGTCAACTCCTCCCTCTCTCTCTCTCTGCAATCCAGTGACAATTACAAGCCAATCCATGAATACGAAGCCTTTTCAATTATCACCGTTTTTCTTTTACTTTTTATTTTTTAAAAAAATAATCAAGCGTTTTAATTCCTGCAACTAATTTTTTTGTTTTTTCAAATAAAAAAATAATATTTCATAGATATATCTATCATTATATCCATAAATGATATAATGAAAAATAATATTTATTTTATCGTTTACATTTAAGCTCCTCTTCCTTACGTAAGAAATCCTGGACTGCACATGAATGATATAAAATAAACAAGCATGTTCATTTGAATAAAAAATAAAAAATATCAAATTTATCAGCAGTAACAGCAGCGGATGCTAAAAGTAAGTGTCGGAGAGAAGAAGGAGAGAGAGAGAGAGAGAGAGAGAGAGAGAGATATTAAGAGGGAGAAAAGTAAACAATCAGACAACTAGGCAGGTACCTGCCTGAAATGCAAAAAAAAAAAAAAAAAAAAAAAAAAAAAAAAAAAGAAAAACAGTAAAGAGAGCGAATCCATTTCCTACGGCAGGAGCTCCCTTCTTCTCCGCTCCCACAGCTCTTATTCAAGCCCCGCTCTCTTTCTCTCTCTCTCTCTCCCCCATTTTGATTGATACTCAATAAAAGCTTTAATCTGTACACAACATCTCATCGTTAAGATTAAACTCTCACGGGCATAGCATAGGCATCAGAAAGAGGGTCACACAGAGAGAGAGAGAGAGAGAGAGAGAGAGAGTGAGAACAAGAGAAAATCAATCAATCAAATGGGTTGCTGTCAATCTTCGTTGTTCCGAGCAGGGACGCACCCGGAGGGGGAGCAGAAGGCCCAACAAGAAGCTCACCATCAGAATTCTAACCACCACCACCACCATCCCTCCGCCTCTGCCGTGCTCGACCCGGCGACCGGGATCCCCTCTTTTGCTGAATTTTCCTACTCTGACCTCAAAGCCGCCACCAACAACTTCAGTTCTGACAATATCGTCTCTGAGAGTGGCGATAAGGCCCCCAATCTTGTCTACAAGGGCCGCCTCCATAACCGCCGCTGGATCGCTGTCAAGAAGTTCCCCAAGATGGCCTGGCCCGATCCTAAGCCGTTTGCGGTATTACTTCTTCTTCTTTTCCTTCTTTTTTGAGCCTTTTTTTTCTTCGAAATGGATATTCACTGGTCTTTGTGTTAATAGGAGGAGGCTTGGGGTGTGGGCAAGTTGAGGCATAAAAGGCTTGCCAATTTGATAGGGTACTGCTGTGATGGAGATGAGAGGCTGCTAGTTGCTGAGTACATGCCTAATGATACTCTGGCTAAGCATTTGTTCCACTGTAATTGTTGTTCATTTGTTTCAATTTTTGAGTCCTCTTCTTCAAATTATTGATTTCTTGCCGCATCTTTTGTGCGTAGAAGCATAGTAAAGACTCTCAAGTTGATTTCTTTCTATCATTCACTTCTGTGTTATGAAGGATTAATTATTTTGACTAATCACAATGCTTTAATTCCTATCATTGAATTTGATTCCAAGTTTATGAACTTAGGGTTTGAATACATGTGGGAACACCTGACCCTCTGATAATTGTGAAATTACATTTTCTGAAATGGGTATCGGTTTGTAGTTGGTCCCAACATTCCATATATGCATGTTAGAGCTATGCATTTATTACAAGTCGTTTCCCACTTCTAGATGTTTTCCATGTGTTTTGATTATTTCTGAAAATGGCCCGTTTTGCTTAAATGGCCCCTTTCGTTCAATCCATAGAACTTTCTATATTGCATTCTTGTAGAAGTATCGTGATTTTGAAGTGCTAATCTTTTGCTATTTTTCTTGGTCCTTTGTTTTTTCTATGAAGGGGAAAATCAAACAATTGAATGGGCAATGCGTCTAAGGGTAGCCTTATACATTGGTGAAGCATTAGATTATTGTAGTTCTGAGGGCCGCCCACTATACCATGATTTGAATGCCTATAGGATTCTCTTTGATGAGGTACCGCTTTTCCTGAATCTGAAAGTTCGCTTATTCATTTTGGCTATTCTTTCTGTTTACATCCCAAGCATTTGAGTGTAAAGGGTAATTCAATATTATGGAATCAAACTTGTAGGATGGTGATCCAAGGCTTTCATGCTTTGGTTTGATGAAGAATAGTAGGGATGGGAAAAGTTATAGCACAAATCTTGCCTACACTCCTCCCGAATACCTGAAAAACGGTAATTTCTTTCAAATGTGGTTATTTTGACATTAGTCTTGTAGTCTTTGAAAATTTACAAGTATTCTTTGAAATTGTGTCAACTGGTCCAGAATATCCTTTTATGGTGATACTGTTACTTTTTTTTTTTTTTTTTGGGTTTGATGAGTATTACTTGCTATTATTTTTAGCAATAGAATTCATTTCCTTATGTTGTATTGATATATCTTTGTTTTTTCAAATGTACAAGAGAGTTAGTTTGACTAACAAAAGACATAAAGAAAAAAAGGCATTGGGAGGAGCTATGGAAGGCATACTTTAAATCCTCTTTTCTTGGTTTTTTCATCTATAACTAGTGACATGTCTCATCAATTTTATTTTTTTCATGGTAGGTATAACATTGTTGAAAAGATGACAATTTTTTTTCATGGTAAGGTATTAATTTGTTGAAAAGATAACAACTGTTGATTATCACCAACAATCATCATGGTAAGCAATTAGCTTTGAAATGTAGATTTTGATCATAACACAATTGAAAAAAGTGTAGAAAAACTAAATTAATACTGGAAAAATTTCCACTTTGACCATCTGGGATGGCCAATCAAGTTACACATCTAAATTTGGTATGTAACCATAATGTTGACACTCAGGCTGGTCATGGGATTGGCTAGTGCAGCCAAGTTGTGGTGACCTAGATTGCATCATTGTGATGATGACTTCCTAATTTGATCTGCTTAAATATATATATATATATATTATTATTTTGACTTTGACTTAATACATTCCTGTTGTGACTTCCATGTTGAAGGGAGGGTTACACCTGAAAGTGTAATCTACAGCTTTGGTACCGTGCTTCTGGATTTGCTAAGTGGAAAGCATATTCCTCCAAGTCATGTAAGTGGTGTCTTATATTCATATGAAATAGTAGGAAAATGCAATCCCTTGTTGTTTCTTCCTGGCTTGTTATGGAATTAAGAAATCCAAGTTCTTGAATCAGAATTTTCCATTCAAGTAGTTTTTTGTTGAATAACAAATGCTGTGCAACATTTTACATTTTATTTTACAGGAAGTACTGAAGTAGGAATGTTATATTCTTTTGTAGCTGCTGCAATTATTTAGTAGAATGCTGCTGTCATAATCTTTTTTGAGTTAAAGATGATCAAGAACTTGATGTTGCTGTAGTTATTGATGCATTTTCGAAGGATACAATATTGTGTATTAATTTTATTACTGTGCATGTGTGCAGGCTCTTGATATGATTAGAGGTAAGAATATCATTCTCTTGATGGATTCACACTTGGAGGGAAACTTTTCTACAGAAGAAGCAACTGTGGTTGTTGGTCTTGCCTCTCAATGCATGCAATCTGAACCTAGAGAGCGGCCTAATACGAAAGACCTCGTCACAACACTTGCACTGCTGCAAACAAAACCTGACGTAAGGGGTTTCATTCTTTATTAACTGCTTATTTTTCCTGTCAACAACACATGCTAAAACTTATTTAGAATACGCTGGTCACATTTTTGGTCCTGATATTATAGATACTTTGGATATGATGTTAGTAATTTTGTATCTCAAATTGATAAAATCCATGAACTAGAAATTAATGTGCTGGGGAAAAAATTCTTTTTGAATGCTTTGTCAGATTCTTGTTGATATTTCTCTGAGAAATATACCAAACAAACGTCTAATATTTTTTTATTTTCAATTCCAAATACAAATAACTTTTAGGCATGAGCTAACTGTGGTGAAGTCAAAGATGGCATCTACTAGAGATTGGGCGCATGATACTTTAGATGTGGGTCTTGATCTGAAGAAAATTAAAAGGCTTTACTTCAATTCAAGAAACTTATTGTCCTCATTCTGGTCTGTAGGTTCCATCTTATGTCATGCTCGGTATTTCAAATCAAGCCCCAGCAACTCCGCAGCGTCCTCTATCACCAATGGGTGAAGCCTGTTCACGGATGGACCTCACAGCAATTCATCAGATCCTGGTCATGACACACTATAGAGATGATGAGGGAACAAACGAGGTAGTTGGCTTGACAAGAGTGCCTCATATTTCTTTACCGAAACTTTATGCATAGAGGTGCTAAAATGTGGTTTTGCTTCAGTTATCTTTCCAGGAATGGACCCAACAGATGAGAGACATGTTGGAGTCAAGGAAGAGAGGAGATTTTGCATTCCGTGACAAAGAATTTAAAATTGCAATCGACTGTTACTCCCAGGTATGTCTCTGGAATTTGGCTGTTGTTAATGTGGACTTTGGTCTCTGGAATTTTATAATTTCTAGATTAAAAATTGTAGACCGTTTTCTTTCTAGGTTTTGATTCTGGCAGTAAGTACTAAAGCAGTACCTAACATGGCACAATGGAATATGGTTTCCAGCCCTAATGGCCATCCTGTTACCTTACATAATATAATATGGCAACTCAGAAATAAGATAAATGAGAATTTGAAAAGGGCAAACATTAACAGCCTGGATTGTGAATAAGTGGAATTGTCTTCCCTGCAGTTCATAGACGTTGGAACCATGGTTTCCCCAACGGTCTTTGCAAGGCGCAGTCTTTGTTATCTCTTATGTGATCAACCAGATGCAGCCCTTCGGGACGCAATGCATGCGCAGTGTGTATATCCAGATTGGCCAACAGCGTTCTACATGCAGTCTGTTGCACTCGCCAAACTGGACATGCACAATGATGCTGCAGACATGTTGAATGAAGCTGCTGAACTAGAAGAAAAAAAGCAACGAGGTGGGAAAGGATCATGAGAATAAAATCTAATAATCAATAAAAGATCTCTGTACACTACCATCATTGTCTTTGACGCTGCCCCAAGGTTGTGTAAAGTCCGAGCCAGGTATTGAATTTGTTTTTGTTTAAAAAAATCTTTATTTTTTTTTTCCTTTCCCTTGGATGAAAATTTATGCTTCTTTTGTTTTTTGTTTTTTTTTTTTGAACATTTTTCAAATTTCAGGGCGATTTAGTTAAGTTCCAACTTTATATTTGGCAAATGGATATGATATGGGATTTTACCCTTTTCATGGACTAGAAACATCAGGTTGTCAAAAGGCCATTCCACTCGTGTAGTTGAATGGTTTGTATATTTTTAAGCTGCACTTCAGAACGCTTCTATTTAATAGTTTAAGCGTAAAGATCCCAGTTTGATCCTCCCAAGATGGAACAAAAGACGCGCGTGAAGACATGAGTTTGGAAAACTTAGGTGCGTGAATGAAATGAGCATATGGGTTTCACGTTCGTGCAATCTAACGGTTCGAAGGGAGTAAGATTCATCGCGTTGTCTCCCACGTGAAATAATTGGGTTACACAAAAGGAAAGTTTGCGGGTATTAAATGAAACCCTAAAAAAAAAAAGAAGAAGAAGAAGAGATGGAACATTGTAGGACTTTCCCAACGGTTAGGAAAATTCAAATTTTGCAGTCCAATCTTTTCTGCCTTTTTAACGCCCTCTAACGAATCTTTTCAAGACGGGTTAAGAACTGAGAAGATATGCGGATTACCAACTCGCTAGTGAAGAGAGCACAAGTACACTTTTTTTCTTTACAAAAAAAAAAAAAAAAAAAGGTCAAATCATAGTTCAGCATAACCATAACTGGCCTGTAGCTAGAAGCCAGAGGGGACAGAACGTGGGCGATTCAGGTGCAGCCAGATGGTTCTTCAAGCTACCATGTGAATTTTTGTTTTATTAATTAAATTAAACCTTGAAGCCAGTTCATGCTCCTTATTGAAATAAATAAATAAATGCTTCCCCGAGCAATATAGATCACATGTCTTCTACAGAGCCTGCCCTTCCTTTTTTTTTTTTTTTTATAAATTTTTTTTTTTCTGTTGTTGGGCAGAACGCAGCAATGTCGATGGAATTAGGTGATAGTTTTTTCAACAGTACTTTGACACGAAATAAGAAGTAATATAATTTGCATTGATCCCGCCTGTTCCTGCACCTGGGAGCTTAATGCAATTACCACTCGTGTGCTGCTCCCATGGATTAAATATCAACTAAGCTTCAATTAATGTCATATACTTTACATATGCAATTACTTGGTGTGACAGGGCAGGAGACATTGAGAAACGTGGCTGAGATAATATCTTGATTCCTACTAACAAATAATAATAATAATAAACACAAAGAGAATGCAAAGATGTGAAGATTCATTTGCAAGTAGGAGGGAGGGATCCAAAGCAAAAGACTTTTTTTTTTTTTTTTAATTTTCATGCTGGCTGTGAAAAATGCCAGATCTTGCATGGCTTAAAAGATAAAGCTCGGAACTTCCACGCGAGACGCTGATGTTGCTGAATGAACGAACTTCCAGCAAAATTACTCATAATTAATCTCTTAATCTCCTCATTAATTTGCTGCAGCCTCGGCGTCAGAGGTTGCAATGCACTGAATGCGGATCTTGCCTAAACTGCTGGCTAATGTTGCACGGCGGTAATTATTTGAAGCACGTTAAATCGTTTGCTTAAGATGAGAGAATAATTGAAGGCCCTCGAACGAGGTAGTGTCGGCCCCTTGGTTGCTCCCGGAGACGTGTCATCCGGATTCAAGACAATTTGCGATTCGAAGATTATAAATAATTGGGTAATGAGTTGCAAAAAACTGGTGGGCAAGCGACATTGCTGATGGTTTTGTGCATATTCAAATCAGAAACATGTTACCGCACGTTGATGCCTGGAGACCAAGAGATTCTTCATGTCCCAGTTGCCCCGCAATATATAGACACTCGCTACAGAGGAAAGCAAACCAGTAGTCGGTCCTGAACTCAAAAGCAAGTCTAATCGCCAATCCTCCCCAATCTTTCTCTGAAAAAAGAACCAAAATGGCTGCCTCTTTAATGAATCCAAGATCCCATTTCCATGCTCGCTCTAACAGTTTGCCCACGAAGCCACACCCAGTTGTTGCACAATGTGAGGAGCACCTGTGCAGATTGAGAGAGTCACGAGCCACGTCTTTATCCTCGTCCTTGGCAATTGGCCAGACACTTGGCCGCCTTCAAGATTTGCAAGATTGTGTCGAAGAGTTGCTACTATTGCCTCTTACGCAACAGGCCTTGGTTCAAGGGCGCAATCAGAGTCAAAAACTTGTTGATGAGGTGCTGGATGGATCTCTTAGGCTTTTGGATGTTTGCAATACCATCAAGGATGCCTTGTCCAGTACAAAAGAAGAAATTTATGAACTTGGATCAGTCATACGCAGAAGACAATCGGGGCTGGATGGTGAGATCAGGAAATATAAAGCCTCCAGGAAAATGGTGAAAAAGACAACTCAAAAGGCTTTGAAAAATTTGAACTTGAAGGGTGGGTACAGCAAGTCTACCCTCTCTTCCGGTAATGAAGATCCAGAGTTTGCCGAGATTTTTAGTACGTTGAGAAAAGTCGAATCCGTTTCTTCAATCGTGTTCGATTCCTTGCTGTCGTTCATTTGTGAAATGAAGTCACGATCAAAGCCGAGTCACTGGTCATTAGTTTTCAAGGTAATGCAGCGGGAGAAGGTAGGATGCGAGGGCGAAGAAACCAATTCAAACGAATTTGCAATGGCAGATGCAGCATTGAAATCTCTTATTGGCTGCCAGGCAAGCAAATTGAACAGCAGTATGCAGATGGAGGATGTGCAAAAAAGGCTAAACAATCTGGAATCGTGCATTCAAGACCTTGAAGAGGGAATTGAGTGCCTGTATAGGCGCATGATCAAAACTAGAGCTTCCTTTCTTAATATTTTCTGTTAGCCTGGAAAAATTGAGGTAAGGCACACTTGTAAAGAATTATTTGAGCTTGTCAACAGTTCATGATATCAAAATGATATCTGCCCAGATTATCTATTGTCGTCTCCTTTTGTAGCCTTTGTAAATCTTGGAAGGAAGTCTCTTCTTTCTTCCTTCAACTATTATTGGTCTTCAATTCAACCCAAATTTTAGCTCATTAATGTTGCCTACATCCTCTTCTCTTCTTATGCAATGGATTAAAAAATCAAAAAACCAGTCTGAATTCGCAATAGAATGAGAATGAGATAGTTCCCCCTTAAAAGAATTTAGATTCCAATTGAACGGACGGAATTTCTTTTGGAAAAAAGAAGAAGAAGAAGCTTGGCTCAATGGGTCATTCTATTTTTCCAAGCGTGAAAAGGTTCGATCTTTATTAGAACAATTAATTGGCTATTGAGAGGGAGGGAGGGGGGGGAGGAAGAAAAAGATGGACCCATTACGAACCGTTGAATAACATGAAGGCAAGAACAAAGTCCATCCAATGGTAAAGCACTGTAAAATGAAGATGGCAATAAAAGAAAAGATCAAAGAAAAAAAAAGAGAAGAAATGACAAGACTAAAAAGAAGGGAAAAAAGAATAGTGACCAAAGAACGTTTCCAATTTAGAGGTCAACTGTTGAGATATGAAAGAGAGATGGGATGGGGGGGGGGGAGCTGGGAATTGAAGCAAAAACCAGAACGATGTACACTTTGATCATACGAGATGCTAATACGCTGCGTTTTGACTGACACCATTGCCATACTCTACCGTATCTATTATCTACACGCGATTTATATTTAACCAATCGATCTGTCGGCTTCCTCGACTGTGTAAAAAGAAAATCAAACCAGCCCACTTGTCATTTACCCAGATATTTCGGTCCAAGACGAGAGATCTTTGTCTTGTTCTGCCATTTATTTTCGGAATTAAAACTCCTAATTTAGGGGAAAACAGAGGTTGAAGTGATGTGAGAGCAAAATAGATTTAAGATTTAGGAGAGAGAAAAATGGAGGTAAGTCACGATGTTTACATAACGACAAAAAATGCGTATTAGTTATATTTTACTTGATTATATAAATAAATAAATAAATAAAAATAAAAATATATTAAAAATTTTATCTTTTTATTTTATTGTATTTGCTCAATAAACATCATTTTATAATCAAACCAAAAAAGTTGGGGAGGGGGGGAATAAAAAAACGTTGCTTCAGGGTATCCTAAAGTTAAAGATTGCCTTTTTTATTTCCCCTCCTCCTCAAAAGATGGGTGAAAACGGACCGAACATCAAAAGGGGTTTCTGTTTAGGTAACAAGATTTGAAAGAACTGGGCCAATTGGGATCTGGAGAGGCAGTAGTTGGTGCGGGTAAGCAAGCGCATTTTTCAGATGTGTGTGTTGGGGAGTGGGGGAAAGAGAGAGAGAGAGAGAGAGAGAGAGAGAGAGAGAGAGATATCATCATTATTCATTCGTTCATGCATGTTACTGGGCGCGCAAACATGGAATTAATTATTGATCAGCCAAGAAATTAATTATTTAATTAGTGCCACCACCCAATCACCCATACATGCCTTGCTCGTGGAAACGCATTAATCTAGAACCAGAATCAGAGTCGCTCGTGCGTTGCATTTGAGAAACTAAACGATGTTTCATTACTGGGGATGGGTAATGAGTTGGCGAACTGGGTGAGCAAGGGACATTGTCGGTAGATGAGATTCTTCTTTGCACGCTAATGAGTTGGAGAAAATGGTGGGCAAGAGACATTGCACGGACATCTCTGATATTGTGTTTAGATCCAACCAGAAACGTGCTCTCATTCATCGAAACTTGAAAATTGAATAGGATGCATGAGATTCCACATGTCTCCCCGCCCAACTATCCATTATGTACACACACACACACACATATAATGGGTAGGTCTGTGCCAATGCAGGAATCCAATTAACTGAACCAATTTGTGTAGTCAATTCAATAGCTTGTCTTCTCAGACGAATTAAGAACCAAAATGGCTGCCTCCCAAATCCACCCCGAAATCCATCTCCATGCTTACTCGTATAGTTGCCTTCCAGGCCACACCCAATCGCCTCCCAAGTTGATGAACATGTAGACCGACGGAGGGCTGTGCAAGAAGCCAGCTCCACTTGTTCGTCGTCCATAGGCCAAAAAAACCAGGTAGCTTTCAAGATGTGGGCGACTATGTTGATAAGCTTCCGCAATTGCCGGCTTCTCAACAAGCCTCCTGGGCAGCACTATCCAGGATTCCCCTCTCGCAAACAAGAGAATGCTTAAACGAACTCGGAATGATTTAAACTACCCCCACATCCTCCTATCGTCAGAAAAATTTACAAACAAATGGAAAAGAAGAAAAAAAAAAAAAACCTTTTATTAAGGACTGGTGAGGCTTTTATTGATCTTTAGATTCAATTAGCTTCTTCATTTTATTGGCCGAGGATCATTTTTATTATTTTATATATTTAAATTCTTAATTGCTATATATTATGCTTAAAAAATTGTATTTTTTCTTTTTCCTTTCTTTTTCTTCGAAGGATGTGATTGATAGGTAGATGGAAAGATAGACAACCGAACAGGACTTCCGTGTGTGGACCCCAGTTGGCGTTTTACTTTTTACAGTCCAAGAACAGTGCACTTGGGCCATGTCGCTTGAGTAAGTCAGACGGGCACTCTCTCAAGGGCCTCGAGTCTTGGACCGGCCTATGGTAACAAAAAAAGTCACGCTTTATCATCCATTCCACTGGCAATGAGTTCCCCCAATCCCCGGCCCCGGGGGTGGCTGTGGGTGTGAGCACACGGACAGACAATAAGGGTCCACCGTCACTTTTCGCTTTTACGAACGTATCCAATGTATCTGTGTAATGCTAAACCTCCAGACCAAATGAATTAGCTCTACAATCATTGTTTCTCTAAATAGTGACCCTATATATAGCACATAGCATATATATATATATATATGTTGGGGGCTCAAACTCCACTTTTCTAAAATTCTCGCATAAACATAAACTTCTTGTCCAGAGGCGAAAAGGCAAAAACAATCAATCGATCGTGCAGGAGGTGAAAAAGTGGTAGAGCATGCGAGTTTGACGAGCTAGTAAGTCCATACAAGACGAGAATTAAAAGGAGTGGGTAAAGGGAAGTCATTCTGCAAGCTAGTCACCAATTACAAACTGCTGGATGACACCAATTCTACCTAATTTTGGGGTTCGATCTAGGACGGGATAGGATTACTTTCGGAGGCCGCTTCTTCGAGCGCGCACTGCTCTCTCCAATTATTCTGCGCTGTGGGCATTCGTAACGATGAAATCTCTAATTATAACCTCTCTTTTCTTTTCTTTTCTTGTTAATAATTTTTCTAATCATACTGGGCAGGTAATCTTTTATGTCATGCTCGCAACCTCGCCTACCATTCGAATACGATGTTACCGTGACATCCAAATAAATTTAATCACACAACTACACTCTCCGAAATGAGCCAAAGGCCAATGGAAAAAAATTAACTACTCATCGCAAGATTTTGTTTTTCTTTAGCAATAGACCATTTCTTAAGTAAAAGGAACCGTGTGAGAGTTGACTTAGTTGGCAAGGAAGATATCTCATTCATTCTTTGTTAATTAAAGTTCGATTTTCCTAAATGTGAGAATTCAATTGAAGTTCTACATTTTAAGAATTTTGACACTGAACTAAAATATATATATAATTGAATTAAATTAAATCTTGCAGTATTTTTGCCATTTCCAAAAAAAAAAAAAAAAACAAAAAGAAGAAGAAGAAGCCCTAATGGACCTCAATCTAACTCAGGGGGCGAAATAAGGTACCCTCCTACCCACTTTTCTTGAGCACATCCTGCTTCCATTTCTTCCAATAAATTAATATTGCATCAGTTAGACACAAAGGTCAGTGATGTACATTGGATAGTGTTGTCACCTCTACGTTGTTCCTCTCCCCCCCCCCCACCCCACCCCCCCTCTTTTTTTTTTTTTTTTTTTTTTGGGTTCGTTGCAATATTCACCACTAATTAAGTCCTAAGGGTCAGCAATTCTGGTCAATCATACATTAACTGTGTTTTCTTTTTTCTTTGATAATAACATGCTCAGTGGATCCAACACGGTGCTTTTTAAAAATGCTTCATTTTCTAAGAATCTTTATAAATTAATCCGATAGGTATATCATGCGGTGTAATATATTATACCTTACATATAAAATAAATAGTCTTTTTGTCCATTTTTAAGATGACTATCTCTGTTTTATTTTTTCTTTGTTTATTCCATCAACGTGACTCTATATCTTTTAAATAGCAAGCATACATGTGTGTATAATATATTTGTAAGTGCAAGCAAGCAGCATCATTCATATCGTAAAGTTCAATAAATTCAGTTTCACCGAAGCGGAGCTTCTAAAGTAAGGAGGAAAAGATAATTTCCCGCGTGAGCCGATCAGGAGACTTTAAAAAGCCGCCACATAAAGTGATCTAAAATCAATTCGTTTGATTGAATGCTTTAATTTAAAAAGAAAAAGTTCCTACTTCTCAAACGATGTAAAGTGGGTCATGATGGGAAGCTAATATCAGCCATCGCAGTTGAATAACAATTAATTGGTTTATTCATTTATAAAAGGACAAAACCCGGATCACTTCCCTCCAGTCTCTATATAATACCAAATTAATGCTCGGCTTCTCCCACAGAAAAAAAAAAAAAAAAAGAAAGAAAAAAAAAATGAGGCTGCGGGCTTTGAATTTGATGGTCTCTTCTCTATTGTTGTTGTTGTTGTTATTGTCGTCGTCGTCGTCGTCGTCCCTTTTAGTAGGAAGCTCAGCTGAGCAATGTGGAAGGCAAGCTGGGGGTGCTATTTGCCCAGGAGGACTATGCTGTAGCCAATTTGGTTGGTGTGGCAACGCGGATGCTTACTGTGGCTCTGGCTGCCAAAGCCAATGCGGTGACAGTGGCGGAGGCGGAGGAGGTGGAGACCTGGGTAGTATCATCTCAAGGTCAAAGTTTAACCAGATGCTTAAGCATAGAAATGATGGTGGTTGCCCTGCCAAGGGATTCTACACCTACGATGCTTTCATCTCGGCCGCCAAGGCCTTCCCAGGCTTTGGCACCACAGGCGATGTTCCCACGCGTAAGAGAGAGATTGCTGCCTTCTTTGGCCAGACCTCTCACGAAACTACAGGTTCGCACTGTATATACGTGCGGGTGTGATTAACCACACTCAACTCAAAGTTGATCCTCTAACTGCTATGCTTCGATTTCATCTGGTACTATATATATACGTGTATGTATGTATGTACGTACATATGCAGGAGGGTGGGCAACAGCACCTGATGGTCCATATGCTTGGGGATACTGCTACTTGAGGGAACAAAGCCCTGGTTCTGCCTACTGTTCTCCCAGTTCTACTTATCCATGTGCTTCTGGCAAGCAATACTACGGCCGTGGTCCTATCCAGCTCTCTTGGTAATTATCGATGGAAAAAATTACCCATCAATCGATTAATTGATTGGCTTCTTAATTATATATATCTGTCTCTCTGACCATTTTTGTTGCGGAATTAGTCTCTCGAGAATTTACATACAACAAGGAACTGGTCAAACGATAACAGAAAAAGACCAAAAAAGAAAAAACTACAAGAAATATCCGACACGCATGTGACGGGTTTTTGCTTAGTTTAGCAGGCTTTCAATCGCTTGAAATGGCAAAGAATATATCTCTGAGAGAAAAGAGTAGATGCACGCAATCATGAAATAAATTTATCAGGAGGAAAATATATAGATATAAGAGGAGAATGATGCGAGTAACGTAAGAGTTGAATGAATACAGGAACTACAACTATGGGCAGTGCGGAACAGCCATAGGAGTGGATCTGCTCAATAACCCAGATCTCGTAGCCACCGACCCAGTCATTTCCTTCAAGACAGCAATATGGTTCTGGATGACCAAACAATCGCCGAAACCATCCTGCCACGATGTCATCACCGGAAGGTGGTCGCCATCGGGAGCCGATTCGGCTGCTGGCAGGAAACCCGGTTACGGCGCGGTCACCAACATCGTCAATGGCGGGCTCGAATGTGGCAGGGGGTGGAACGCAAAGGTGGAGGATCGTATTGGCTTCTACAAGAGGTACTGCGACTTGCTTGGGGCGGGCTACGGCAGTAACCTTGGCTGCTACAACCAAACGCCATTTGGGAATGGGCTCCATTTCCCGGACTTGGTGGACAGCATGTAGTCTTCCACTAAATTATTCTATGTTGAAGCGGCTGTTTGTGCTCAATGTAATAATATTATTATATGAACGAATAAGAGATCTACGCCCTTTCGTTAATTGTCCTTTTTGTCTCCCCCCCCCCCCCCCCCCCCCCCCCCCCCAAAAAAAAAAAAAAAAAAAAAAAAAATTCAATTTCCCTGGATCGGGTAATCGCACATTTTATCTATTGATTATTCTGAAACGACTACGAGCAGTCATAAATTCATAGCGATGGGGCGATGGACTCTCGTGACCTCTCCGTCCACTTTGATTAGTCCCCATCCAGACTTGGTACAATAGTAAGACTGATTAACGTGGAAGCCTTCTTGTCAACTCTCTTGCCAAGCATGTTCCTACTTTTCTTCCCGAAGAACAACTGTCAGCCTAGCCCCACTCTGGTAAGTCATTTTGACGTGCCAGATAAAAGAATGTCTCTCCCCCCTCCCCGCCCACGGTATATTGCCAATTTACTATGTATAACATTGGTCATAAGGGTAACAGATCTCTACTTCATGTTTTTCCAAGCAACTCACCAACAATTGAATATGATTATCTCAATTCTGTTCAGGTATCAACATAATCTTCTCGTCCAGTTCATCTTCCCTTTCCCCCTAACTATACGTTAAATTGATCAACGCACAATTATTATTTTTTGTTCGGCTAAAATTCAATCCTTCAACGAGTAAACCGGGGGAGGTTATAAGATTATTTTGTTATAAGGACTTAAACAAGGGGAAATCGATGGCCCTTGGGCCTTAGCGTGAAGATGACTTTCGTAGATTTATATTAGGCCTCTTCGCCATGGTAGGCTCAATAAAACATGTGTTGGGAGTTGGGCTTCGCAGAGTGCCGACTATACACCATGTTCAGTTTATACTACACTTATCTTCTGATGGGCATCTGTTCTGCTCTTGAACTTGGCCCAAATCAACCTGATTAGCGAGCGTTTCCGAGGTAGTACAGCATTGTTTATCTGCAAAAAGCTCTTTTTATAGACCCAGCAACTCAGCTGAGAAGGCGGAACAAGAGGCCATGTTGCGAGCAAATCCAACCAACCATCGCCCTCGCAAGTCTCGCAGCACGCAACATGTGGTTATAGGAGAATTTATCTGGAATCTAACTCCTTCATTGCTGTAGAATATTTAGCAAAAGAAATTTCTTAAACTCATCTTAATGCTAATTTAATTCACCCCGCAAGGAGATGGTGAAGAAAAGCTAATAGATCCGCATATTTCATCCACTTAGGGAAAGAAATAGTGTGGCCGATGGAATGGCCAATTATGCTTTGCGGTTTTCATTTGTTGCCGAAGTTCCAAGAGGAATTGCTCAGCTCCTTCAATAGGCAGTGTTTGGAATTCAATGGTCTCGTAGGTAGTCTTTTTAGTTTTCTTGTAACTTATGGTTAAGTCTCCTCTGAAATTCAAAAGAAAGAAAACTCTTTCCCAACTTAAGAAGTTTTTAGGTTATCTTCAAACAAATAATAAAAATAAAAAATATATAATAATAATGATAATAATAATATAAATGCATTTACATCATACCCTACCAAGACCAAAAATTTGAAAAAGAAAAGAAAGAAGGAAAGTTGTTCATTCAGAATACAAGCCAAATGCATTGGTTTCACATATTTTTAATCACAAATTCACAGGTAATAGGCGCCACCCTCTTCCTAAATAAGCACTCAGCTCCAGCATTCTTTGCCAAGAGAGGGGTAACGATACCTTGCTACTTAATTAAGGATGCGAATAAAGAAAGATATCTACAAAATCTAAAATATCTCATGATAACTAGTAATTGGGGTCAAATTTTGAAGCCATGGGCTGTTTAACCACAAGGGGTCCTGGTTCCAGTTATCCATGCCTAATTTAGGTACTTGGAGCTCTGGCAGTTTCTCCTTTCCAATTGCCAATTGCAGAGTGGACCCTGAAGTCTCCTTTTGCTTTTCAAATCTGTGATAATCTTTTGCCATCGTCCCGTCTTCCCCTTCTGTCTTTAAAACCACGTGCTGCAGAGGCGTTGGAGCCACGGGGTCTTCTTGCTTACAGCAAAATGAAATGGCGTCCATTGAGGATAACGGGGATGATGATGATGGAGATGCATAGATCGATTTCATCCCTTCTTCCCTTGCAGCCCTTTGCTCCAGAACTTTCAACGAAGTGGCTTTTCTATATATCTTGCACAAAACCATTTCCTGCATTAATTTTGATCGTCAGTCAGAAAGGCTAGTTCTTCCTTATATATTCTTAATTAACTCTTCCCAACAGAATGAACTACTGACTTTTGAGACGCTGACATCCACATCTTCAAGCAAGATAAATGGTAGCCATAATTGTACTCATATTTCCTTTAAAATTAAGCCGACTATCGTTCATGACCCAATCAGCCAAAAGTACAAATAGAGAGCAAATGGAGTCATGTACCTTTGGTAAGGGGCATGAATCAGGGAGGCGATATTCGTTCATGACCCAATCAGTCTTGGTGCCCCTTGGTGCTCTTCCCTTGTAGAAAACAAGAGTCTTCCTCAGTCCAATAATCCTTTTGGGGTCCGACAAGCTCACGATTTTCCGGTCAGAACCGGTGGCTTTCCAAAATCCATGCTCAGTTGTCCTGTTAGGCCTCCCTCCACTTCCATGCTTCCTGTCCCTAGGCACAAAGAAATACCACTCTCTCTCCCCAATCTTGGCCAATCCTGTACGCACAAGGACATTATTTTTACACTAATTAACAAGATAGAACACACGGGCTGGCCCACCGTATCAAAACATATATACAGGTCATAAAATGAAGAAAGTCCCCGCAAAGGGCAAGGCATTTTAATTACCAGGCAAGTCCCAGGGTTCGTGATGATAGATGTTCAGATACCCAATTACATCAAAACGCAATCTTTTGCCAAAAATCATGTTTCTGAGGTAAAAATCAAGAAGCTCGTCTTCGGTTGGGTGGAATCGAAAGCCTGGAAGATCAAGCTCCGGCGTGGTCTCATCCATGGTATTTGGAAGCCAGTACCGATCGCTGAATAGCTAGCTAGTATATATGTGGGAGTGTATTTAGTGCTGCTGTTTGTTTTCGGGTTATTGAACTAAGAGCTAAATGAAAATGTTGCTCATGCACATACAAACACTTGTGCAATGGTTTATATATATATATATATACATGCAACTTGGGAGGGCATGATGCTTCCAACATGTTGGTCGACAGAGAAAAAAATTGGGCACATTAACAAGGAAGACCCGGTCACCGAAGTTGGTGGAGCAGGCAAGTCTCTTCAGACTGGATTTACTTGGTACATGTGGAGCTGGCATCCCCCCCCCCCCCCCCCCCAAAATGGTGGGACCCACGCGTTTTATCGCCCAAAAAGTCACCAGTGACTCTGGTGACCTCTGACTGTGATGTGGACGCTGACAGGTCCGTCTATCTAGTAAGTCTTTCGTTGGTTACCGTCTTTTTCTTTTGATTTTGGCTTTTACTTGGAAATTGCAAGCGATGGCAAATATTCCACTGCCCCGAATTTTTTTTTATATATTTATTTTTATTTCTATGTTTATTTTAACAATGCAAGTTTCTAACCTCACTGTCTGGTTTTTGCCCTTTTGGATGCGGCAATCCAATGGTAATCAACGTATATGAATTAGTCATATTAACCGATTCAATGCCTAGTATTCGTAATTCAGACGTGCTAAAAAGAAATTTGAGGTGATTGAGTATATCGTGGCCCGAAGCAGTTTGTACAACTGCAAGTCATGAAAATTTGTGGATTGCGATAGCTGCTGCGATTCGCAAAACTAAAGTAGCCTAAGCAAAGGTGGGATTAAGTAAGCAACATAAGTTAAAATCACTCCAGTCGAAGCAAAAAGCGAAATTAGAACTCCGACAATGCCGATGGAGTTTCCATCCCCGCCCAGACTGGATGACACTTATTCACTCCTACTGCCACTTCTCCGAGCCTATTAATTTATTTTCTCTCTTATGCTTCCCCGCCGCTATTCCGGTATTGATACCTTTCCGTGCGGCTAGTGTTCCAAGACGCAATTATGATCGAATGCATCATCGTGTGCCTAAATGTACAATTAATCATAATTGCATGTTTAATAGGATTATTCTCGTGCTCACTTTATGGCGTGTTAATGTTATAAAATTTATTTTGTTATTATTTTATTTAATTATTTTGTAACGTTTTAGTAATATTAAAAATTATAATTAAACTATTGAAAATTATTTGAGATTTTTTTTTAATGTTTTGTTTTTTAAAAAAATTGTTTTAATTAGTCATTGGATATTTTTAATTTAAATTAAATTTTTTTTAATTAAATAAATAATTTTAAATTATAACTAAATATAAGATCCTTATAAATGAATTTATTTAATGATATTTAATTTTATGGTTAATAACTTCCAGTGCATTCGGCGTGAAGTGATATCAAAACTCAAATTTATTTGATTGACTACCATCTGCCGTTGTCACACAGCGTGTCACTTTATTTGAGCGACTCTAGACTTTAGATACCAGACAAGTCCAGCTTGACCTTGGTACCCCAATGATACAACTTGCAAGCATAACTATAAATCTGACTAAAAGTTAATAGCATGACTAATTCTTGCGTTCTTTGCTGTCCATTCGTATTTTGTATTTTTTATTTGTATTTTTTTTTTTTACTTGAAAATATTAGCATTCTTAACGTGGGCGTAAAACTGGCTTATTTTCTTTACGCATCGGGTAATTCATTGGTCATGTAACATTAGGATTTTGACCCAGTCTTAAACTATAATTCTTTTATGTTTTTTTCTAGCTAATTAGTGCGTCCTTTATTTATATACTTGATTTCATAATTGCATACATGGCCCATGATTTGAGGATGTGCTGTAGATTCCAAAGTCGGGATTGATTGATTGATATAAACTCTTTTTTTTTTTTTTTTTTTTGGTTGGTAAGTAAACTTCTTTTTCTCCATTATGCACTGCCGAATTATGATCGAACAATCAGAATTCTCTAATAAACTAACAATCGGTGGTGGGTCGATATCCGCGTCTTCAAATTCCCACGAGGACTGATTGCAGTTGCAGGCAGACCCCAAAATAAAAGAGAGAAACTGAGGACATATATATATATATATATATATAATGTTAATAGTCCAGAAATAGACCATAAAGTTTCATGGTTTTGATTCACTGATTGACTTGGAAGTGTTCCCCAGAGACCCAAGAAGTGTCTCTATTCTTTTCTTAGGCGAATTCAATTGCATGTAGTGACAGATGGTGCAGGTGGGACCCACCAAACTTTCTTTTTCAAAGCTTACCTGATGAGTCGGTTGCTTTGAAAATTAACATCGAGAAATACTAAGCATCAGGGATGGTCGTAGGTTACTAGTAGGCTTCCGTGCGATTTCCAGGAAAGTTCTCAATACACGTCTTTTGAAAATCCAAGAATCCCGAAGCATCTTCCCAGAAGGGCACCATTGAACGGTGCAGAAAAGATGGTTTCTCTTTGCGAAGTATGGTTGAAAGTTCATCCGGTTCATTTGTTACGTCTTCTTTTCTGACATTTATTCAATCTATTAAAAGAAATATATTATTTTTTTATTCAAAGAATTATAAGTCAATGTTTATTACAAATATTTGAGAGTGATTAATTGTTAGTAAGTGTAGGCCAAATTGAGATGCGTCATACAACATAATAAATGGCTAGACAGCACAATAAATTCATATCACGTTAAGTGGTATATCTCACATATATAATAAAGTCTTAATAAATAAATAATACACACACACACACACACATTTATTTATTACTCTGATCAGATTGGAGGAGATCACTGGCCTGGTGGGCTTCACCGTTTCGTTGGGAATCCTGCTCATGTTTTTCAAAATGGGCTGGGGCTATAGACACAAGGTCTGGGCTTGACATTTTAAAGTAAATCGAAATTCGAACATCCTAGTCGCTGCTGCATGAGGACTCGGTTACAATCGGGCAAGAACTTTACAACAGCTATTATTATGCTTACAGTTATTATATGGGCTGCTTCTTGCCTTTTATTTGCTTAATTTTTGCTTTTTCCCCCCATTGCCAGTAATGATTTAGTATTTTATAAGATAGACAGACATATTACGGAATCAGGTAGGAAAACGCTTTCTCAATTCCACAGTTTGCAGTTGGCATATTATGTGTCCATTCATTTCATTTCATTTCATTTCATTTCCTAAAAAGTGGCTCCCATAATAAATCACAATAGAGAGGATGCGAAGCACTTAACACTGCGTACCAAATTCAATTAAAACCCACTTGCACGCTATCAACAATAACTCGAGTCAGTACAGGAGTAAGAATCTTTAGTTCTCAGAGAAGAATGGAAAAGGAAGCAAAACGAACTGCAATACACACACCTTCCTACCTCACGTCTTCTTTGGTGTGCTTAGTCTTGACGATAAAATTGAAGCAACAGCAAAAATCCAAGGGCTGCCCGCACTGCTGTAAACCCAACCCAACTAAACCCATTACGTCATCCCAATCTCAAGAAAAACTGAAGAGAAGAGAGAGTAATTGTGAATGGACGACAGAGAAAGCGAGAAAGAAAAGAAAAGGAATGTGAATGTGATGGAACACAGGGGGGCCTGCTGCTTACGTGGGGATTGAGCTAGAGACATACCAATTTGTTTGAAAAGTCAGGTGTAGGTACGATGCAGGAACAAGGGGGTGCAAAGAAGATGGGCTTTTTTAGCGAATTGTCAGGTTAAGTGAATTTCTGCGTCGCAGCAAATGGTTGTGTAGGGTTTACCGCTACCTCCCTATCAACCAAAAGTGTCGACTGCATCTCTCACATCACCCACATTCTTCGTCCAATCTGCTATGTACCATTTCCCCATCTACCGTTTTAAGGGATCGCCACCACCGCACCCCCCCCCGCCCCAAACCAACTCCGAAACCCCACTATTCGCCCATCACCTTCCTTTCTTTACCGGGAGAATTTAGCATTTTCTTGGAATATTTCATCAGGATTTGATTTTCTTTCTCCCTGGTGACCAATTGAAATTGTGAATGGAAAAGAGGTTGTCTCCTAACTTGTAGGAAACATCCATGAATTATTTCTGACCATAAAAACTGAAATTTTCCCCCAAAACTCGAACCTACAATTATTTCGTACAGTGCAGCTTTGGGAGTGGATTTTTATCATCCACCCCTCCGTTAAACATTTATTCTTACATAATATTTTTATTCTCTACTCCGTGCAAACAGAACTTGTAATCAAATCTGTTTCACTTCTTCCATACAAAGTATCTGGTTTAACTTCCATTACAAACTCCTTTCCGGGCGTGCTTCTTGTTATCCCCAAAGTCTCGCAAATTGCAATGACCTTTCTTCGTGCGCTTGACCTTCAATTCCTTGAAAGACCACATCCACCCTTCCCTCCCCGCGACCATAGATTCGTCGATTTTTATTTGGTTCTTCCACTCCACTCCATATTTCCCACTTTGTTCATATGGAGCGTTAATGTTCGCCGCACCCTAACTCACAACACAGGCTCCAGTTAAAAGTTAAAACAACCGCCCTGCCTGCCCTCTCAGTTGACCTATGGTATCAGTGTATCTCGGTGCAAGGCTCTCAGTTGAAAAACGAAGGCCCGGTTTTTTTTTTTTTGGGACGGGGATGGGCGGCACTCTCTAATCTCTCTCTATCATCATTGCCTTCGCTAAAAGGAATGGACCGACTCTGAGATCTGCACAAATGCAAAAAATGGCAGGCACAAATTGCGCAAGAACAAACCGGTTCCCAATTGCAGTTACGTTGCACTGAGACCAGGACCTCGTCATACTTGATGCATGCTTCTTCTGGTAACCCCTGTCGTCTCTTTCACATGGCTTTTCTTGGACCAGACAGAGAGAGAATGGCACCTATCAACTCCATACGATGGCTTCTTTATGTCGTATGGTTAGAGAATAAGTGCGCCAACCGCATAAAAAGGAACAAGGCCGAAAGTAAGCCCCACGAATAGTTTCTTTATTGGAACATTATTGTACGATGTCCCATGAATGAACAACAACAAACACTATGGAAAAATCACCAGGTACGGCACTGCTAAAAGTAGAAAGAATTAGCTCAACTCAATTGAATTTTTTATAATTAAAGATTAAATATTGTTATATTTTATTTAAATTATAAATTTTTAAATCCTTTTTAAATAAATCCTTATTCGATAAAAATTATTAAAAACATATATTAACAAAACATAAATTATTAACAACTAAATTAATTTTTATAACAAAAACTAATTTAACATAAATTAAAAATAAACAAAAATGTAAAAAAGGCTTAGTTATAAAAATTTATAAAGATTAAAAAATAAAATTTTATATACCAAACCACCAAAGCCAGACAGAATGAAACAGAGTTAAATATATACAAACAGCCTCCAACCCCTTACTTACAAGGACCGAAAGTTGCAGACCTCTAATGCCCGTGAACAGTATGGTATAGGAAAAGATTTACGTTGAAAACGTCCCATCCTAACCAAATTAAAGACGCTAAAATATCAATGCTTCGACTTCAATCCATCACACACTAAAGCCAAAATCCCATATGCTGCGAGGAAAATGTCAGAAGTGACGGCACTAGAAACAGAAAGGGCCATCCGCCTTATTTCTCATAAAGTGGTTTATAGAAGGCATCTCAACGACAGAATGAGGAAACCTTTGAGCGAAATTTTCGTTGTTAGGGTCTCTTGTTTGCAGGCCACCATTTTCACTCGCACACAAACTCAGAGTCTCTCGGCTGCTTTTTCCAGGAGCCCAAGCAGAAAGCCCTCGTGTGCTCCGACCACGGCTCAAAAGCCCATGCCTCCGCAAATGAGCTATAATAGGCCAGTAGCACAGCAATGATGACACGACAGGTCCCCAGACCAACTCAAACAAATCACAAGTAGTTGACAGGCCCACCCTCAAATTAAAAAACCTACCCTATCCATCTCCAACAGGACTCACTCGCCAGAAGGCAAAATAGCTTCACACCCTATAAAAAGATTTTTAAGCGACAGCGAACAAAGGATCTCTTGTAGCACTGGCAAACACGGCGTGGAAAAAAAAAGCTAGCTGCTTTTGGATTTTACTTCTCATTCTTCCTATATGATCTTTCGTACATAATTTAGGTACCAAAAAAAAAGTGAAGGTTTATACCCAAACTTAAATGGACTACGTTGCTGTCCATTCATCATTTAACGAAAGTCCTAGCTGCGTACAAAAAAGCCCACTTCTGTCAAAATCTGACTTTTGCGCACCTAGTAATTCAAACCTGACCAAACCCTTACGGAATGGTTTGGTGTTTGGACAAAAATTCAGACTTGAAAGAAAACAGCTTAGAACACCTTTCTGGACTAATTTTGTTCTTTCATCGTCTTTTAATATGGTCTCTTTTATAGAGCCACCTCAGTCGGAAAAGTGGTGGTGGCATTAAACCCCACCACCTGCAGTTGCTGCGGTTGTTGTTGCTGCTCAACATCCCACCTTCCTTTAGCTAAGACTCCATCATGCACAGGCACATACTCCTACCCAAACAAAATAGTGTCATCATTCACAAGCAAAACATCAAATAAAGGAGATAGACACCAAGATGGCAAACACAAAGATTATTTTGATCGTCTTTTCCTTCGGCAAACAATAAATTATAAAGCCCCAAACATGTTTTGACTACAGAATAAAACAAAATCCCTATCATCTAACCTCAAGTTTCTGGACAAGTTCTTGGGCGTTCGGTGCAGAAACAATGATGTTCCGCTGCGAAGGTTTGATAAAGCCATCATCCACGGCTTTATCAATGAAAGTCAGCAGATAGTTGTAGTAACCATCAACGTTAAGCAAGCCCACCTGCATAATTTTGTAAACCAGACAGTAATCAACTAGGGTCTGAAATAAATAACAAACATCGTCAATTGGCTAATTTTGGAAGCTCACCGACTTATCATGAATACCCAATTGAGCCCAAGTGATGACCTCTAACAACTCCTCCAAAGTTCCATACCCGCCTGGGAACCAAAGTAGAGACAGACACACAAGAACCGTTGATTTCTTTAGAAACAAAAGGGTTAAAGTGGTGATCTTGCATATTCTATGCAAGAGAAGAGAGAGGTGGGACCTGGCAGGGCAATAAAACAATCAGAAAGGCGGGCCATTTCTGCCTTCCTTTGGTGCATGTCGGCTACTGGCCTCACCTCTCCAACTGTTTCACCGGTTATCTGTAGCTCCACGCCACAAAATGTCGCGATAATAATTGCATATTATATAGCGTACAATCCATAGGGACACAATCAAGGTAGACAGGACCAAACGTTGATCCACAAGAGGGAAAATTTTGGCCAATACTAACAATATCATAACTTAATCAACAAATATAGAAAGTCCCAACTTGGAATAAGATATTACTGCTCACCTCTTTGCTCATCAGAGTTCTGGGTATGATCCTGCGACCAGAAAACCGCATGGAGATAAGATCGATCAAACAAATAAGTAAGACCTTAGAACAACAATGCCAACTCAAATAACAAGAAAGTAGTATTGTACCCAATAACATTGCCTCCACCACGATGAACAGCTTGTGAGACCAAACCCATCAACCCAATACTCCCTCCTCCATAGACAAGGTCCAACCTTCTTGCCACCTTCACGCATATACAACAGAGGGCGCGAAAAAAAAAATAATAATAATAAAAAAGTTCAATAGGATATCGCGCAGAAGGACGCTAAAGTGCGAGGAAAGAGATAAAGGTGTAGACTTTGGTACCAGCTCTTGGGCTAGTTCAATGGCGGCATCTCTGTAGCAATCCCTATTCCCTGTACTGCTGCCGCAGAAGACACATACCCTTTTGAACCTCGATTTCACTACTTTTTCCTCCGTGTCCATTCTGTATTGGAGACGGGTTAATTTTCCACCTATCAGAGTCTGGTTGACAGTCGCTACTGGGAAATGAAAAATATATACAGCGCGCGTGGGTTGTGGGGTTGTGGGGGATGTGTGACGGTACAAACTGCGAAGTAAAATGGAACGGTCACCGTATGTAGACTACTCGAGCATATTTAATAAAAACAAAAAATATATTTTTTTTTTAAAGAAAAAGACATGTTTGACAAAAAACAAAAAAAGAGGGGAAAATAGGAAAACAACATGCTTTTACAAAAAGAAAAGAAATTGGGAAAATATAATAATGATGATAGGATCTACAAAAAAGGATCAAAGAGGGGGACAGAATAGGTCCGTCTCTGTAGAATAAACCCCCCCCCCCACGCATTACACGTGGCGACGCATGACGTGTGAACGATGAAGGTTTTACGTTCCCCAATGTAACATGGGCATTATCCAATCTCTCTCTACTTGCGGCGATTTTTAATGCAAGCAATCATACCACTGGTGGCCGAAACACGTGGGTGCAGGGCCCTTCCGCATCCAATCAAAAGATGAGAACCCTGGACATTGGAGTAAGGGTGCCGTAGACAAAGCCTTTTGTGTTGGAGAATGAGCTATCGGCCATGCACCGTTGGGAGAAGCGAAGGGAGAGGGATGGAGCCCTCGGACGGAGGAGAGGGTCTGGTGATGGTTCTGATTAGTTGTCAATCATCGTACCAATTTTTCGTTTTGACATTTGATCGTACTCGAAACCCCATAAAGCCTATTATTTTTTAAACAACCCATAAAGCCCATTATATTTCCTGCTTGCTCTTTAATTCATGTCCACACGCTAAAGCAATGTTCTTTGCACAAGCAATCGCTTTTTTTGAAACTAAAACAGTTTCTTTTTTTATTTGAAGGGCTCCCCTGTTAGCTACTTCAAAAGGAAAATCGATGAAAATCAAAACGTAATTTCCTGTGTAGAGTACTGTCAATGTTATTGGTAATTAGAGTGATGTTTTTGGTGTTTATGATATAGAAAGAGATTTGATTATACTACTCTCTTTTTCCGAATCTTAACTTTTGCATCATGAATATTTCAGTCACTGCTGAATTATTTATATATATATATATATATATATACATATTTATGTGTGCGAGTTCAGTTATATCCCACCACCAGCTAGCTAGGGTCTCTAATTCTCTCTTTCATTTTGCCTTTTGGCTTAAAGAGACAAGACCCACGAGCCATGGGTGCGCGTTCAACAGGAAACAAGAATGCCATTCTCCACACGTTAGAAAGAACAGAGACTGTCTCTTATACACATCTAGATGTGTATAAGAGACAGTATATATATAGTTAAGTGTGCTAGTTTAGTTATATCCCACCACCAGCTATCTAGGGTCTCTAATTCTCCCTTTCATTGGGCCTTTTGGCTTAAAGAGACAAGACCCACGAGCCATGGCTGCGCGTTCAACAGGAAACGAGAATGCCATTCTCCACACGTTAGAAAGAAAAGAGAAGAAGAAGAAAAAAAAAAAGTCCATTCTTTTTGTTGTTTTATTATTATTTTTTTAGAATTTCTTTTCATGAAATTTTGATAAAATAAATAAAAAAGATTATAAAAATAAAAAATACGAGATTTATTTTTTCGTCCGATCAATCTCCTGTAATATTTTCAAAAGATCAACTTTTAATAATTTTTTTTAGAAATTTAATTTTAATTTTTATATTTTTAAAATTATAAATATAATAAATGAAATTTATAAATTAAAATTTTTTTATATAACAATAAAAATTAATAATACTCAACCCAAGCGAATTGATCACCACCCCCATGCCATGCGTCATCCAAAAGGGTTCCAATGCCCCAACCCAAATGTTAATGAGGACCTGCCACCTGTGACAATAAGCTTTCCATGCCCACAGGAAGGCCCAAAATTGATCGTGCTTTAATCAAATAATAATTAGTCCCATATACATGCATGTAGCAACGGTCATTTAAATTAAATTAATAAGCAACGTAGCCTTTTTGTCATTTGCATATAATGAGTATTTCGGTCAAAACACTTGTCTTGATTCCACGGGTTTTTGGACGGATGGGGTTGGGGGGAGAGGAGGAGGAGAAGGGTCAATATCAAAGACCCATAAAATGTATGCATTGTGGCTAATTTTTCATGCTTTGTTTGGATTTGCAGTGGAGTAAACAGACGTGGAGGGGAAGGAATATGGACCTGATGTTTGCTCCGGGGCTCTATCCCCCTTCTTCTAGCACCTTGGCCCATTAATTAAGACTCCTCTGCCCTCCTGCGGCTGCTCTTCATTCTTTCTTTTATCTATTTATTGACTCTATGTTTTGTCCCCTTCTTGCTACAGTTGAATTCTTGATTATATTTTTTGGATTTGGGCAAAATGATTTCTACTTGATCTCATTGTATGAATATCTTAAACTCCATTTAATAAAGTGGACGAAATATGTGAACAACAAGTAATTTGATATTAACTTTTATTGCAAAATAAGTAAATCATATCATGTACGCAATTTCTTCAAATTGTTTACATGACAAACGCGTTAATGAAAAAAAAAAAAAAAATGCAGGCTAAACTAGGACTTTCAAGCACTATTACACGTGCTCAAAGTCGTAGTCGGTTTAAGGGCAGAGTGGGAATTGTACGGCGCTGTGATTGCTGCGCGGAGCGGCGGAATGATGATCCCGCGCCGTCTCTCCCAGCATTGTTCACATCCTCGTTGGAATTGGACCACTCGTTGAATTTAATGAGCCGTTTGCCTCTTTAGCTTTCTTGCTTCGTTCCACGCAAAGCGGATAATATCTTACAGACCCATTTTTGTAAAAAAATAAAAAATTGTGCCGATATATTATATAGAGGGAGGGGGGTTGCGTCATTAGAAATAAATGTTTCTCATTACTACATAATATATATTTCATTACAATCAATGCCAAGCATCAAACAACCTCTAATTCTCTCGTTATATTAAATTATTTTCTATGTCATGGGACCCATCTGGGTGCATAAGCGAGAAGTATTAGTCCAATTGTGTCCGAGTCTTGTCATCGTGATTAAATCAAAGCATAATACAATGAGCGAACCCACAATAATTGATCACTAATACACTCGAACCGAATGACCTTAATCTGAATGTTAAGTGTTAAGGATTTTATGGTTCGCATGACCTTCACCCGAAAATAATTTGAACACCACGTCCAACTCGATCGGTCTAACACTTGTAAACATACTCGACAACAAACCCCAAGACCCCCTTGTCTTCTGGTTCTGCACCAAGGTCGAGTATCTCGCTAAAAAATTATCCCCAAAATAAATAGAATTGTATTCTATTTTAATTTGGTTTTTATCTTTTTTTTTTTTTTTTTTTTTTTGGGGTCTAATCAAAATACCTTGTCTGTAATAGTATATTTCTAATTATTCGCAAACGATAGGTTTGACCCAAAATGGAGGAAAAAAAACAAGAAAATCGTATCATACAGTAGTTGTGCGCATTAGGTGCTATAAATTCCTTCTTCTTTTTCACGCTTCTCTGATCGGAAATCATTGAATTTAGATGAAGGTACTAACGTGAATATCTTATAACTGGGAATCCATAAACTCATCGGAGAATAAAATTACTAGGTATTACCCCCAAAAAAAAACTCATCGGAGAGCTGTCAAGCAAAATATTTGGACCGTGACAGAATAATAGTCCATGAACTCAGAATTGAGCCTTTTGTGGAATCGAAAACCCAAATCTTGGTTACATGTCTGGAATGACATTTGAGGCCCAACTTTAGATCCCAACACACGCATCCCATTCTTCTGTTTTGTGGGTTCCAATCTCCACCCAAACAGCTGGAATAGACATAGCGATCGAGTTCACAGACAAGCCCGTTCTGTTACCCAACTCCACATAACACTCGAGATTGAAATCTATTTTTTGCTTGTGAACCTGGGCTTAGAGGGGAAGGGGCCACAAAGTGGTGGGTGGAAAAAGGGAAAAAGGGAAAAGTCAAAATGCCAAATAAACTCAACACATAATGAACGTTTATCATTAATGAAAGTCCAAATTTTGCTCTAGACTGTTCTCTCCTCTCTTTCTCTGATCGGTCTTAGAAGTTTCTCAAACATAATTGAAAATTTTCCTCACCGGAAGTTGGAAT
The DNA here is from genome assembly GCA_021464305.1 of Kandelia obovata. Taxonomy (NCBI): domain Eukaryota; kingdom Viridiplantae; phylum Streptophyta; class Magnoliopsida; order Malpighiales; family Rhizophoraceae; genus Kandelia; species Kandelia obovata. The sequence continues at coordinate 185,169 of CM038476.1, forward strand.
ATTATAAACAAACTTTGATTATTTGTGTTGCTAACTGTCCAATTTGAAGCACTATTGAATTCTAAGTATACCCGGAGGAATCCATTCACGTTAACACAACCAGCAGTGGTTGGTCAGGATCCTCTCATTTCCAATCCTTGTCATCGCAGGGAGAGCAGCCCTCTTGTGCAATTTCCGTAATTTGGACTCCAGAGTCATAGGTGACCCCAGGCTGCCAATCTGCTGGCAGAACATGCTGTGCCCATATCCACTTTCCGTCATATCCAGCCGTTACCACAAACCGGAATTGCAATGCCGCCGCCGGAACTCTGCTCGTGTCCCAAACTGCCCCGCATGTCCGGCTCATGTAAGCCCAATTCGAAGAACCAACCTATCAAGCATTATATATTGTCATTAAACAATCAGCGTAAATTAATTGCACGTACAAGTGCCAAAAGTGAATGCACAGATTTGATGTAATTTTTTGCTTGCCCACCTGAGCAACATCAACGGCTGCTATTTCAGTTTTGCCACCTTGATACAATAATTTAACGGCCAAGTAATTTGGTTTTTTACTCGATTCTTCTACTCTCACGGCCAAATTTTGGTTTGGGTAGTCACAGGGTATCCTGATACGAGCAACAAAGAAGAGAACATCAATTATTTAGAACCAAAATAGATAAATTGTGTATGAGACCCCACGTTTCCGGGAATATTAGATAAATACAGCCTTTTCGTCATTTTGATAAATAAATAAATAAAATTACGCGACCCCGAATCTATGGTTTCCAAGTTACCATGGATAACCTTATTGTCTCATCCTAATGCTTGCAAGCAACATGTTACAGATAATGGTTTGGACGAGTCTTTTATTGTGGCTAGGTTTTTTTTTTTTTTTTTTTTTTCAGCCACATTAAAATTTGGTCCGCGTCAGTCACAGTGACTTGTGATTATTCCATGTGGTTGGTACGGCAAGACCTTGATCAGAAGGGAACTATGTGGCCAATTATTTGATATTATTCTTTCTGATGTACTCCTACGAAATGCCAGGAAAAAATAAAGCTCATTATTATATTATATGATGTATAATGGGCTCACCATTTATATTCTACGTCGACAGTCCCGAGTTTCAAAATGTCTTGGCCCTTACCATTGTTGGTCATGGCCATGAAGGCTCCGCTACCGAGAACGAAGTCTGTCCCATTATTGTGATTAAGATCAGTCATGATCACTCTGGTACCTTTGCTGCTACAAATAGCCGTATTTTTGCATCTTATCTGCCACAAATTATAATAATTAAAGCAGTATCAATCAAATTATTATTATTAATTTTTTTATTTTTTTTTTAAAAAAAGCACGGTCGAAGACCACATAAGCATATGCCAACCGAAGTAAAGTTCAAGTTCTCCAAACCTGGAAACAAGCCCCACAACCAGCTCCATCTTTGTAAAGAGAAGCAACCCCAGCTGCAAGGTATCCATTGTTGAAGCCTGTTGCCAAGGACTCATAGCCACAAGCCCCAGCTGCACTAAGCCCAAAAAATGAATCAACTCACTTAATTATTAATGTCAATATATCAAACCAGGAAAAAAAAAAAAAAGATGACTGTCATGTGGGACTACTCCAATTCTGTTCCTACAATAAAGCAATCTAAGTGTCAATCAACTAGTCAGGCAGACCAGAAGAAAGATGAGAGCAATAAAAAAAGGAAAGTAAAGGAGGAGAAATCGCTCTTACAAGATAGTGCAGAGGCTTTGAAGAAATATGCAGCCTTGCTTCGGTGCACACAGCGGTCACAAGAAGTTGCAGATGACAGGAGCAAGAAAAGAAAGCAGAGAAAGAGAGCCATGCCTGCCTTTGTTATTGGAAAGATCACAGGAGAAATAGAAAGCAGTATTACAGCGTGGTTAGGACAGTACAGTGGAACCAAATGATGATAAATTTGAGATGTGAGATGAACGAGGAGAAGGAAGCGAACAAAGAAAGGCATATATGTAGGGTAGCGCTCAAAGACGGGACCAGACTGTGGACTACAGTTCATCAACACCTTTTTCCCTTTTCAAGACCAAAATAAAATGTGTCAACACCCAGATATTAACTTATATGCGCGTATTTGGTGAGGCTTAGATAGGAAGGGAAAAAGGCGGGCACCTTGTTCAAACGCGGCGAACAAAAGAACTACACATTATGAGGCTGTTTTATTGTCAGCCACAGTACCACCGACTAGTTGCTCTTAGTCTTCCAGCTGTCAAGGTGATAAGAGAAAGAAAAATACCATTTGCAAGGAATTACCTTATTTTATCCAGTACCAGGATTCGAACCTTGCTATGAAAAGTAGAGTCGTGTTGTGGAAGGGTCTGTTTGTTGGCGAAAGAACACAAACGCTTTTGCATTTTTAGTGATTTCTTCCTTGTTTCCCTTCCCCAAGTGATCATACTTTTGATGCTTTGAATTGAAAGAGTTCTACGTCAAATTGTCGTAGCAAAAATCCCCCGGCCAATTTTAATTAGATGGTAACAATTAGTCGTCAAGGGCATTTTCAATCAAATCTTCTCTCAACTAAAAGGTAGTATTAAAAGTTGAGGTGGGGTTGCATGGGCAAGAAAGACACTTAGTGATAATCTGATGTTTTACCAAACATTTTGACATTTTGTGATCATCATTTAGAGTTTGCTTCACCTATATGGTTCCGAGAATAAAAGAAAACAACACAAAAGAGATGGTCTTCATGAATTTAATTTGGTGAAGGTGATGGTTGCAAGCTAATCAGATGGGGTGGGAGTGGGGAGACGAGAACAAATGGCTACTAAAGTCCTCCTCGCCAAGAATAATGTTGCCAACATTGAACGGCCAAGTTGGAGTCATATGGACACAATGACGAGGAAGATGAGAACGAAAGCTGCCCTCAATACTGGCGCTGAATCGATACATTATTTCCGGGGGGGGGGGGGGGGGGGGGGGGGGGTCTGATTGAAGCCTTTTTCGAAGGTGGGCCTTTTTTTTTTTCGTAACCCCCATCTTTTCGCCTGGTTTTTTTTCCTCCAGGTCAAAGCATATAGTCTTCTAGCAGATGTGTATAAGAGACAGCCTCAATACTGGCGCTGAATCGATACATTATTTCCGGGGGGGGGGGGGGTGTGAGGGGTGGAGTTCTGATTGAAGCATTTTCAGAAGCTGTGCCTATTTTTGTTCCGTAACCACCATCTTTTCGCCTGGATTTCTTTCCTCCAGGTCAAAGCATATAGTCTTCTAGCTGTCCATCCAAAAACGGATGGTGGCCCGCTGAGGATCATGACTTGGGTAAGCAGGCTGCTCGTGTGCATCACCCCTAGCCGGACATCATAAGTTAAAACAATTGGATCCATCTGCCTCAACACGGTAGTTGTTCTGATTGGGAGTCACTTATCAATGCTTGATGTTCTCTCTCCCTCCCTCCTCCCTCCACGTTTCCTGTTAGCTGTTAGTGTTACTCACGGTCCATCTGTAGGATTCCCTAACCACCAGGGCCCCAAAAGACGTACGCCAGCCCGTAAACACCTTTGATTCACGATCCTGAGAATTCTTATCAACATGGACAAACCCGAACGGCAAATTAGAGGCCTATATTGTGCCCAGTCCATAGCTTCAGAAAATTACAAACGGCTACAACTTTCTGCTTTCCAAATAACGGTCCAGTCCAATATCCCATTCACAATCAAGCCTTATTTGATGTCTTACGAACCCTCACTCGATATCGGCCCAACACAATATGCAAGTAATTCAGAAGCGGTAAGAGCAACTGGTCTGCCTAGGTATTTGAATCAACTGGTCTGCCTAGGTATTTGAATTCCGTCTGTCTTGTATGTATGTATGTATGTATGTATGTATGTATGTATGTATGTATGTATGTATGGGTTATGGCTGTCATTCTTCTTCTGCTTTTTTTTTTAATTTCTCTTTCTCTTATTCTTTTGGGTGTCTTTTCCGGGTCCTCTTCTTTAGGGGAACAACTTCCATTTGTTTGCGGCTTTCTGTTCCACCGTCTCAATCCCCTTTTCGTCCTCTTCTTTTACTTTTTCTTTTCTTTTCTCTTCTTTTTCAAATTTCTTCTCTTTTTCCAAATTAAATTTCGTTGTTAGGATTTATTTCCCTGGTATATTTTTTGATTAAAAACTCTTGATTGAATTTCAAATGGGTTTCAAGCACACAAAAAGAATTCCCTTCCATTAGGCACTTCAAAAGGAGATATGAGAAATCCACAATAAAACAAAAAGAAAAAGGAGCAGCCGCAACAAATTGATACCTGCATTTAACTGTCCTATTAGCAGCTAATCAGTTAGCTTCACTGTTTTTAGCCTGAAAATTTGTATTTGTAATTGTAATTGTTGAGTTGGAAAATAGATTACGTAAAAAATATTTTTTTATATTTATATTTAAGTTTTATAATTTTTTTTTAAAAAAAAATTATATCAAATCAATCTTCTTTGATCGAAAAGCAGGTCAAGTTGTTCATAATTTCTATTGATTTTTAATATTTTCAACTATTTTTATTTAAAAATAATTAATTTTAAATATATATATATATATATATATTTAAAAAATAAAGACTCAAATGAAAAAATAAATAAATTTAAGATTCAATTGTAAAAAATTAGAATAAATATTTTTTGTATATCCCGGCCATGATCAACGTTAGTCTAGTAGATTTTCTGTTTTGCAGTGGTTACCAAATGCATAACTCCTTGAGACGGGTAGTGCGTAGCCTTAATGATATCCACAAGCTTCAGACTTGCACCCTAAAAATACCAAACTTCTCAATTTACCCTAAAAAAGAAAGAGACAGAAAAAAAGAGGGGGAAAAAAAAACTCCTAATCCTTCATCCAAGCATCACTACAGCAATTTATGAAATGTGCAACCAAACTTTTTGCAACTTACATAAAATTAGTCAAAGAAATGGAATTTATAATTATTATTTTGTAAATTAGTGGCATATACTCATACAAAGAATTTTCCACTGCAGCGAGAGAAAGTAGAATCATTGATGGGACCACTAAAATAATAATAATTGCTAGGACCAACCTCATTCAACCATGGTTAGTCTGCATATTCCACCAATGTTTAGTATGCTGTTACCACACAAATAATGCTTTCATTTTCGTATTAGCAAAAATTAGATTATTTTAGCCACTATTAATGATTTTGTTGTCAAACATAAGCACCTCTGCGATGCATATTTTATTTAGTCATAATCAAATAGAAACATTCTCGATTGCATTATATATTACTAGCCAAAATACAAACCTTTTATAATTATAAATTAAACTTTCGTTGCTAAGTAAATGAAGTGTCCAATACCGATAAAATATTGCTTTGTGACTAATTTTAAACTAGTTTGTCACAAAAAATAAATAAATATATATAATGTTAAGTGACAATCCATGTATTAGTCAAATAAAAGTAATATTTTGTTGCAAGTTGTCTATGTCTTTTTGCGACAATTTATTTTAGTTCAAAAACTATTTAAATATTAGCAATAAATTATTATGTTAGTAGCTAAATTAAGTTGTGAGACTGCGATAAGGTGATGGTTGGTGCGACTAACTTCAATAGTTGCAAGAAAGTTGAGCGACTTAAAAATTAGTCTGTGGCGATGAATTTTTACTTCGCCAAAGGTCTTATTTCTTGTGGTGCATAACGGAGTGTTCCTCGTTCATCCTTGCATTATAGCTATCAATTGTACTCCTGGGCCCCCCCCCCTTTGGACAGCATTTTATGTTGTTAGGAGACAGAAGAATGTGAAATAATAGAATGTCAGATTCACAAAAGGAACAACAGTACAAGCTGTAACAAAAAAAAACCATCCGGTCTAAATCATACATTTCGCCTGGTTTGTGATTAGGCCGGCATGCCAGATCCTTGCAATCACAAAAAATTTAGCTATCCCGTTTCCCCTCACCCGAATGCTGAATCCCGGGCGATGACATGTTCATGTCCAGCAATTTGGTCTTTGTGGCTACGGGGCATGCCTTTATGATCATTTATGCCGTTTGTCTATTTTGGCACAGAAAATTTATAGGTTAGCCAATTGAATCGAGCACACACACCTTTGAAATTAAGATACGACATAGGAAACATGAAACGTCTTCTGAATCAGCAGTGTACACAACAAAATGGCCCTTATCAGCTACGAGTGACAGGCTGCTTGCCGATCGAAGTTCTGTGTGCTGCTCTTTGGCAACGAAATCCCCTTCCTTGCAATCTTAAAAGAGTTTTCCCTGACCGATCATCTTTGCCGTCGGTAAGTGGAAAGCTAGGGATGGAGGAGATATGGATGGGTCTTGAAAGACTTGATTTCTTGAATAAGATTTTTGAGCTGTGAGCGCATGGAAACAAGCTCACTATATACCTGCCCCAAGGAGACAGTGCCTCATGCTCTTGTTTATTGGTGTAGAGACCTGTGGGCACACAGCCATGTGAAGTTGTGAAGGAATGAGACATTATT
>CM038476.1:191937-204437 GCA_021464305.1 Kandelia obovata
CAAAGACCCATCATATCTCCTCCATCCCTAGCTTTCCACTTACCGACGGCAAAGATGATCGGTCAGGGAAAACTCTTTAAGATTGCAAGGAAGGGGATTTCGTTGCCAAAGAGCAGCACACATGCAACTTCGATCGGCAGCAGCCTGTCACCCGTAGCTGATAAGGGCCATTTTGTTGTGTACACTGCTGATCAAAGACGTTTCATGTTTCCTATGTCGTATCTTAACAGTATCGTATTTAGAGAACTCTTGGCGATGTCTGAGGAAGAGTTTGGCCTGCCGGGCAGTGGGCCAATCACACTGCCATGCGACGCAGTTTTTATGGAATATGCCGTATCTTTGATCAACAGCGAGTTGATAGAGAGATGGAAAAGGCTCTGTTTATGTCCATTGATATACTATTAGCAGTAGCCGCTCGCTGCCTTAGTGCCATCAAGCACAACAGAGTAGCCGCACTCACTTGTATCTCGTTTAGTAGTTTCTAACTAAATTGATCGCACAATTTTTGTAAACAAACTCTGCAACGAGTTACAGTCGATTATAAATTGGCAAAAATGTTTCCATTGGCTTTCTTTATGCGTATGGCAAATTTTCGAGATTCTTTAGCAATCTTCTCCATGTTGCCGTAGCAGGGCCCAGATTGTGCTCCATGGGATTTCCTGTGGTAGGCTCAAAAGGGGGTCGCAGATAAAAAATGCAGTAGCTTAGTGCGCTGTGTGTCTTGGGTATGCTCAAGTGCTTGTAACTTCTGAGCCCAGGGAATCCAGCAGGGTCAAGCCATGGAGTCCGTTATACAAAAGGGAAAAAGCCCACAGAATAAAGCCCTGTGTTATTAAGTCTGAGTAGGGCAATGATGCAACTATCATTTCCTCAGCAATGGCGAGTTGATATAACCTCTCCCTCCCTCCCCCACACCCCACCCCAAAAAAAAAAAAAAAGAAAAAAAGAAAAAAAAGTATTAATGACGAGGCTACATAGACCATGCTGTCGGCTGGTCAGGTCAATATAATTGGTCAATGTGGGAAGGCAACTTGGATATTCTCCTAATTATTTGCACAAATTCAAAAGTTTGGTGTATCTGAATATTATATCAACCGAATACAAACAACTTTGGACTTGCTTTATTATTCTATGTGATTTGGGAATAATTTGAAAAATATGATCATTAATAATAGTGCCTCCAAGACCTCAAGGAACACCTCAAAGATTATTAAAACTTTTAAATTGGACGTCCAAGATTCAAACCACTGAGTGAACCAAAAATATTATAAAGGAAAAAGAAAACTCTATTAATCTGCAGTTCAATAGTCTATGAATAGATTAAGTAATAAAACCTAGTTTTTCAATGTTTCAATCCATTCTAAAAGAAGAAAATCACTACCTGTATTTGAGGGTTGCGTTCGCCAAGCGGGCTAGAATTTATCCTCAGCTGCTGCACTTATGTCATTATTTTATTGTCCGAATTTGACTGACGTTTCTCACATGAAGTCAATGATTTGAACCAAATTCATGAACTAGATTCGAACCAGTCTGGATGTTGATACACTTCGTAAAAGAGCATGAGAGAGAGAGAGAGAGAGAGAGAGAGAGAGAGAGAATCGTTTATTTTAGACTTTTAGTAGATCAATAATTCAGGGGGCGCTTATACACTAAGGGGAATAAAATACAGATGGCTTCACCTACTTTGTAACGGAGCTCATTTGAATTCAACCAAATACATCTTTTTTTTAATCAGTTTTTCTACTTCGGTTGGCCCAAAAAAAATTTAGAAAAAAAAAAAGCAAAAGGATTTTGTTTTTCTAGATCGTGTGCAAGAACCAAAACGAAGAAAAAAAAAAAACAAAACCCCACTCACGATACACAGATAATTCTATGCTTCCAGCACCAATTCATAATTTTATAAAATTTTATTATAAATAAATATATATGAAAAAAACATATCACTTATTCATAATTATTCATTGTTATGTATAAAAAAATAAGTCAAAATATATATTTCCTTTAACGTTAGCGGTAGCTTTGGCCAAAAGCTTAATGGGGACGGGAATTGCTCGCCAAAGCTCGCCCTGTCGGGACTGGAATATTTTAAAGCATTTTCCACATGGGGGCAGCAAACTAATATTACAACTGCATAAAACATTTGCCTTCTTTTTTTTATCTTGTATTTGAACTTGGAATATTTTTGCATCCTTTGACTTTTAAAATGTGAGTTTTATTGAATGAAATATATATATATATATATATATATATATATCATTTATAATATTTTAATTTTTTATTCAAAATCAATAGATTTATAACCATAAAATCAAAATGTAAAATAAATAAGTAAGATACATTTTACAACAAATTACAAAAATATCGAAATATATTGATTGTATATTTTGTTTATTTAATTGTATATCAATTATTTTTAACGAACAATTAATTAAATAAATTTTTTATTATTATTCAGTAGAACTGACTTGAATCTTTCGACCACATACTTGCATGCAAGTATATATATATATATATATATATATATATATATAATCTACCCGCATTCCACAGTCCAATAAGTTGGTTCGTAGTGGGCGAATTACGGGGGACTGAGCAATTACTTACTTACGGGGAAACAAAGAAAAACAAATTAAATGGATAATTTTGTTGAAGTAGGCTCCAGTCCGGTGACACCACAAAGGCCAACGCCACCAATATCAGCTCCCCCTTCGCAGCTTCATTCGCCGTCGCTGTCCCGATCACCTCTGCTTTATTCCCCCGACAACATACAGCCTGCAAGCAGAAACAAAACCCCCAAAACCGCGACCCCAAGAAGTAGAACCCCTCGCTTCATCACCCCACTGGGTAGCCCACTCAGAAAGGCTCTTCATCTCACTAAGCTTGACCCTCAGGACGCTTGGCTTCCAATCACCCAGTCCCGCAATGGAAACGCATATTACGCTGCGTTTCATTGCCTTTGCTCGGGGATTGGTATTCAAGCACTTGTCCTCCCTGTTGCCTTCACCTTTCTTGGCTGGTAAGTAAATTTTGCTGGTGCTATTTTGTTCGTTCATGCTGAAGGTTGGTCTAATTCATAAGTTTAATTAACATGGTTTTGTGTTTGGTTACAGGGCATGGGGAGTAATAAGCTTGACTCTAGCATTTCTATGGCAGCTTTACACTCTTTATATACTAGTGCAACTCCACGAGTCCCCGGAAAATGGCATCCGTTACAGCAGATATATGCAACTCGCAGGTGCAGCATTGGGTAAGTATTTGACCTTAAATTGCGTATAATTTGATGAAGGAAAGTGCGAGCTAATCAACTTTGAAGGCATGAACTACATAGATACTGAAAATAATTGCTGACACTAAAAACTTCATTAATTAGTAACTGAGTTGAAGGTAGTTTCATTGCTTCTAAACTCAAACAAATTTCACCTTGATTGATTTGGGTCAAGAAAAGCCACCAAAGGTCCATTGATAAGCCTCTTCTAATTATATACCGTTCAAGCAAGACACCTCGTGCTTGTTGGTTAATGGGTGCCGGGTACTTTTCGACAATAATAATTCAGGTGAGAAGTTATCGAAGGTGCTTGCCCTGTTCCCAATTTGGTACCTATCGGCAGGCACGTGCGTGGCCCTGATCATCGTCGGAGGATCAACGTCGAAGATGTTCTTCCAGACGGTATGCGGGGCGACATGCTCCGTCAAGACCCTAACAACGGCGGAATGGTACTTGGTGTTCACTTGTGGAGCAGTTGTCCTGTCTCAGCTGCCAAACTTGAACTCCATCGCTGGGGTGTCACTCGTTGGAGCTATTACGGCTGTTGGGTACTGCACAATTATATGGGTGGTGTCTGTGGCCGAGGGTAGGCTGCCTGGAGTGTCCTATGACCCGGTGCGTCTGCCCAATGACATAGACAGGGCTTTTGGTGTTCTGAATGCTCTTGGGATAATTGCTTTTGCTTTTAGAGGTCACAATCTCATCCTTGAGATACAGGTACCATTCCACCGCATTCTTTTTTTTTCCTTAACAAAAGAAAAATGTTGAACTTACTGTTGTATATGTATATAAAATAGATAGAATTTGAAAAACTAGCTAAAAATATCTAATTAAGGAAATGGCGTTGATGCTTGCAATTATGTTGTCATTTTTGGTGGTCGTTAGGTCAAATTTAAGAAAAAAAAAAAAGTAATAATCGTAGTTGTTAGTTGTTACCTTCACTTCACTTATCGACCATTGTTGGGGAAGGGGCAAATGAAAAAATATAATATATTTTTAAAAATACAGTACTTTTTTTTTTGATAATACCAATAAATTTTCAATATATATATATATATATTTATTTATTTATAATAAAAAAAAAAAAAAGAAAGGAAGAAGTATATTAAGTGCATTTTTATTGCAGGCCACCGTGCCTTCCAGTGAGAAGCATCCGTCGCACGTGCCAATGTGGAGGGGCGTGAAGTTTGCCTACCTACTAATTGCAGCGTGTCTGTTTCCCCTCGCAATTGGAGGGTATTGGGCATATGGTCAAATGGTAACCACAAAAATTATAATATATTCTCGTTTCCGATCACATCTTTAAATTTCTTCAAAGAGTTTGTTCTTGAAAATCTGCCAAAGTTATAGAAAACCCGCCGTTGCTGACTTTGTAGATACCGCAAAATGGTGGCATGCTGACTGCCTTGTACGCATTCCACGGGAGAGACGTGTCTCGATTTGTGCTGGGAATGACGAGCTTGTTTGTCATAATCAACGCCGTCAGCTCATTCCAAATCTACGGCATGCCAATGTTTGATGACATCGAGTCACTTTTCATCAAGAGGTTGAAGAAGCCATGCCCATGGTGGCTCAGGGCACTCATCCGGGTGATGTTTGGGTTCGGTTGCTTCTTTGTGGCGGTGGCAATCCCATTTTTGTCGAGCTTGGCGGGTCTAATTGGAGGACTATCGTTGCCGGTTACGTTAGCTTATCCATGTTTCATGTGGCTTAAGATCAAGAAACCCAAGGCATATAGCCCAACGTGGTTCCTCAACTGGGGACTAGGACTTTTTGGTATGGTATTGACTGGGGCCTTGGTTGCCGCTGGCGTGTACGTTATTATTGACACCGGCGTCAAGTTTAGCTTCTTCAAGCCTCAGTAGTTTAGTTTAGTTGATGAGGTAATCAAACCTTTAGTTAATCCGGTTTCGGCCAAAATACCCAACCCAATTGGTCAGTTCTTGACGTTAAATTATTTCTGTTACCTGTGAACTAAACAATGTCATGTTTTTTTTTTTTTCTTTTTCCTCCTCTTTCTTTTTTTTTTTTTTTTTTTTTTGTTTGGGTGTGGGAGGGGGGTTGGGTTGGGGTGGCGTCTAGCACGTTTTTTCCATTTTTTTTTTAAAAAAAAAAAAGTAAAAAGGAATAAAGAGAGGAGGATGAAGTCCAGTAACTTTTTCCACGAGTTTGCTTGCGTGGGTGTGGGCTACAGAACATTAAGGAAGCACTAGAGATGGGGCCCCAATTACGCAGCCCAATTCAAACTAGAATGCAAAATATGTGGTAGGTTCCTCAGTCCAACCTAAAATTCAGGCCAATTGTGGGCTTCAAGCATAAAAACACCCATAAAAAATGTAGTCCGAGGATGGGATGACTTGGAACTGCAAGAATTCCTTTTATTTTATATTATAGTTTGTGACTTTGTAACGCAACAAATCCGTTTACTAAAGTAAATCATCGTAGAGAAAAATTCGTTCGACCAACTTTTGGTATTTACCTTCGCCGCCAAAAATGCTTCTTGCTAATTACCATATCAGGTTTCTTCTTCTTCGTTACTGGAATTTTTTCCTTTTTCTTTTATTTATTTATTTATGACTTTGCGTGCATGCTTTCTAATTTGTAGCCCATGTACATAGATCATGCCTGTCACGGTTACTGGTGAAAAATAATGACACGCAAGTGGGTCTTTACTCAGTTTTCACCTTAACTGCTTAAAGCTTCATGCTGATAACAAGCCAACCGTGGAAAGAAACAGTGATATGATGATTTGCATACCTCATCAGCATTTTCTTTCTTTTTATTTATTTATATATAAATAAAAAATAATAAGGAAAATTAATTAAATAAATTTGAGTAAAAATTAAACTCGAAACTTCAACTTTAAAAATTGATTCCCTGACCTCTTTGGCATTTGTCGTAAAGAATACTTAACCTAATAAGCAAAGACTAACGTCCTAGTGGCCACGTACTCTTCACTTTATAGGAAACCAACGGGGTGTGCACTCAGCGCCAGCCGCATTATAATAGGAGGGACATTCATCAAATATAGCACAACACTCGTCGGATTAATTGGAGACCAGTAGCACTGCTTCAGCATGAAGATTTCAAAAGTTAACACGATAATTCAATTCGTTGTCGAGACCACTAATCGGATACCCTGCGCACCACCACTATCAATTTTTACCTCTCGTGATCTACTGGCTGTGCTGTATGTGAATTAAATGTATGTTTTGGTCGTGATCGACAACATTGCTTACACATGAAACTCCAAATACAGTACATGCACAAAGAGCTTTAATTTTTGTGCAATTGTAAACCCCATCTGTCTTCCATATCCTCGAAGCTTGTCTTTTCAACGTTAATGTAACAAAGCCGTCTCTGCATTTGCTGAGTTCTACCTTGCGGCAGAGTTAACCATCTACTGGGTCTTCTCTTATTATGCATTCAGTAAGGAAAAGGAAAAGGAAAACATGGGAGGATGCGCATACCTGGACATTTTATTGTCAATAGTAAAGCACACGCACTTCCAATTGCATTGATTGTTTGAAGAGACTCAACTTTATTGACGCCCCTATCTTTTTCGCCTTTCTTCTAGAACTAAGCATGTCAGATCACTAAATCGTGAAAATGTAACGTGCATGTATGAAACTGACAATAGAGAAATTAATTTAATTTAATTTTATCTTATTTTTAAAAGATGGTATGAAACTGACTTTGTTATTTTTTTTTTATGAAAATAGTTTTGACCAACATTTCCTTGTATTATTATTATTATTTTAAATTTTCTCTGTATAAATATTTTAAAATAATTATCATTCATTATATTCTGTTATGAAATATTTTAATTTTTATCACATAAAAATATCTCATATATTTTATTATATATATATATATATATATATATATATATATATATATATTAAAGATATTAGTTAATTTTATTCATTATATTTAAAATATTAATAATAAATAATATATCTTTAACATATAAAACTAGTAAATAAAATTATTTCTACTAATATGCATATACCAATTAAAATATTTTTTTATCAATCTAAACAATGTCATTATATTATTCGACTTAATATATCATTTTTATAACAAAATTTTTAATCAATTTATCAAATTCTTTGGTTTATATACTATTTAATTTTTATTTTTAATGAAAAAACCTTTAAGTTGATATATATAAATTTTTTCTTCAAAATTTCTATTAAATATATATAATTTTCACATTTATTTAATATAACTCAAAGTCGTATTAAGTCACTATTATCATAATCAAATTTAATACTTGTATAATTATGAAAAGTAAGTTAGATTTTTATTGATTTTAATATAAAAATATAATTATTTTAAATAAATCATATAATCATCTAAAACAGTTGATTTTCTTTATCTTTGAGATCTTTTTCATGACATCTCTTATAATTTATTTTTATTAGTTAGTTATTAGTTAATTTTTTCATGAAATATCTCTTTAACTAAACATTCCTTAATTTATATAAAAAAAATATTTTATGTCGTAATTATTGAAATAATTATTATGAATAAAGAAATATTTACCTTAATTTTTTATATATACATTTTGACAATTATTATTCACAGTGAATTTACTATTTTTAATAAATCTTATATTATTAATTTTTACAAATTTTAAATTATGATTATATACCCTTTAAATTTTTTTAAGTAACCAATAAAATAACTATTAATTATTTGAGAATATAAATTCTTTTTATATAATTCTTACTTTTGCTAAGTAATTTTTTTTATTGATATTTATTGTAATTATATTATTTATATAAAATTTTTACATGTATTAAAAATAAAATTATATATATATATACGACTTAAATTAAATATAGTTATTAATATTTAAATTAAATTTAAAATTATAATTTTTAGTAATAAAATAAAAAAAAAATTACATCATGTTATAATTAATATTTTAATATAACTAATTAAAAAACATTCTATTCTAACATTGAAGTCAAAGAACGGGAGCTTGAACTGCATAATGGGCACACGTGGAAAACTAGGAACTTCTTTACATACAAAAATCAGAAGTAAAGTGGTGCTTTATTATCTTTACTTTTACTTTTTGTGTGCCAACTACGGCCAAGAAATTCGAGTCTTCCCAATCAGCGTCCAGACCCACACCTACCTAAAGGAAAGTCCACACGTATAAAATATGAAAATCGGTCCACCATCGACTCCCATCTCCATCTTAAATAAAAAAAAAAAAAAAAAGATGCCACGTGCAATTTTTCTATTTTCTGATATTGAGAGCATTGCAGGCTACATAAGATTACCAGTCTGGTTGTTGAGTTGAAAACTAATCAATAAATAACTGCCTTCTAATTGCTCTATTAAAATACAGATCTCCTTCATTCAATTTTAATTAACAAAATGATCATGTGTGTACATTTGCATATGCAATGAACATATAAACAGACATTTAATTTTAATAAATTATATTATAATTCATGTTAATGGTACACGTGTGTGTGATTCTAAAATTTGTTAGGGTACTCCTTAACAGGTATTAAGTTTGATTGGCATATACGAAGAAGAAGATGATGAAAAGTCAAACCACTTGTCTATATTTTGATATTAATTGATTATTGAAATACCACTTTAATGAGAATTAACATGCGATTCTACAATAACAATAATACAAGGGAATTTGTCAGATGACTTTGAAATCTATTAAATGTAATATTGCTGAATATTTCCCTTATCAGGTATTGCATGACCCCAAAAAAAAAAAAAAAAAAGAAACGCACAAGCTGTTTACAAAGGATAAATGCGTCATCTGGGTGATGTCACTGATGCTGTCACAGTCATTGCCAAGTGGTATATCTTTTTTTTTAAGTTTTGGTTGAGGAGACTAAAATTCACAATGCGACCATTTAAATTCGGCCGGTCGATGACAAACCGTCCAGCGATCAGAATACAGAGCCCAAAAAGGAAAACATAAAAAATAAAAATTGAAGCGCCATCAATGGGAGAAATTGCTGCAGCATATTCCATTGAAGAGCTACCCCTCCACAGTTCTGCCAACAGCATCATCAGTCCGGAGCCTGTACAACTGCAAGCGATCCGAGCCTCCAGCTCCACGAGGGAGACTAATCTAGTTACAGACACACGAGAGGACTGGCTCCCTGTCACAGAATCGAGAAATGGCAACCCTTATACCGCGGTGTTCCATTTAATATCTTCAGGAATTGGAATTCAAGTTCTTTTGCTACCTGTAGCACTTGCAACTCTTGGATGGTAAGCACACATTTCTCATCATTTTTGCCATCGAAACTCTCCCACAACGCACTGTAATGTTACATTTTCTTAATCTAATTAAACTTGTTGCCCCTTTTCCATTCCCCCTCTGAAAAAAGGGTATTCCCATTGCTCCTCTATTATAATGATTTTGTAACAATTCATAAATTTGCCATTTCTTAAATAAAACACTTCAGTTAACTAAAATTTTTTACAATAAATATACAATTGTTGCAGGGCATGGGGAACCGTATGCGTCTCTCTAGCATTTTTATGGCAACTCTATACCATAGGGCTTCTTGTTGGGCTTCATGAATCAGTTCCTGGAACCCGGTACAGCAGATACCTCCAACTTGCAATAGCGGCCTTCGGTTAGTAATAGCAACTACTTTTTTTTTTTTTTTTTTTTTTTTGCCTAATTCATCGGAAAGTAATCTCCGTTAGCTGCTTCAGTCGTCAATGCATTGCAAGTGGACTTAAATTGCATCTATTTATCCAGGCCCGAAGCTGGGGAAGCTGCTAGCAATATTTCCAGTAATGTACCTATCAGGGGGCACATGCGTGATTCTGATTATCACTGGAGGTGGAACGCTAGAGCTTTTCTTCAAAATGATGTGTGAGGGAAGGGCCACATGCAATGCCAAGCCGTTGACCGGGGCAGAGTGGTTCTTGGTGTTCACTGTTGTGGCTATAGCAGTGGCTCAAAGGCCCAACTTGAATTCCATCTCTGGGATCTCATTAATAGGCGCAATCACTGCTGTTGTTTACTGCACTTTAATTTGGGTCTTATCCATCTCCAAGGGAAGGCCCAGTGATGTATCCTATGACCACTCCTTGCACGGGAAATCCGACATGGATCGAATGAGTAGCATCTTGAATGCACTCGGGATCATCGCGCTTGCATTTAAGGGTCACAATCTAGTGCTTGAGATACAGGTACCAGTGCTAACTCTATTGGACTATTTTGGCCACAGATCAGACTTTGGGCCTCTAGTGTGTTTAGCTTTTGGGTTGGGCACTGCAGCATATGCTTTACGAGAGTGAAGCCTTCGGCTGCATATTTATTGGCTTCCTTGACCCAGAAATGACCGAGTGCAATGCTGTTGATGCAGGGGACCTTGCCTTCAAGTTCAGAAGTTCCATCCAAAAAGGCCATGTGGAAAGCAGTCACCGTCGCATACATTATAATAGGCATGTGCATATTTCCACTGGCAATAGCAGGATTTTGGGCTTACGGAAACAAGGTAAATCTCGTCCTTCTTTGGGCCGAGAAGATCAAAGCCATCCGTCCTGCAGTCATTATAATTGCTGCGTAGTAATAATATCTTTTGCAGGTACCTCTCAATGGAGGGCTCTTGATTGCATTTTCGCAGTTCCATGGACCCAGCACTTCAAAATTTTTGAAGGGCTTACTATACCTGCTGGTGGTGACTAACTGCCTCGCTTCATTTCAAATCTATGCCATGGTAGTGTTCGACAACTTGGAATTCAGGTATGTTTCCATGAAGAAGAAGCAATGCCCGCGGTGGATTCGCTCCTGCTTCCGGCTGTTTTTTGGAGGGTTGGCATTCCTGATAGCAGTGGCCTTTCCATTTTTGCCTAGCCTAGCTCCTTTAATTGGGGGCATAGCGTTGCCTCTGACGTTGGCTTATCCATGTTTCATGTGGATTTCCATCAAGAAACCCCGGACGGGAGGTTGCAGCGTCAGTTGGTGTCTCAATTTAGGACTAGGTTGCTTAGGCATAGTTTTGAGTGTTCTATTAGTGGTTGCAGCGGCGTGGACTTTGGCCACACAAGGCCTCAATGCCAACTTCTTTAAACCCCAATAGCAAATATGAGACGAGGGTAAAAAAAAAAAAAAAAAAAAAGGAAAGAAAAGATGCAAACATTTTAAAGATCCAAGTCATACAATGAAAATGCAAACCTTGAATTGCATTTGTCAAAAAAAAAAAAAATTGCTGATCTTCTGTACAAGATTTTAAAATATAAATAAGAACCCGAGTCTCCAATTCAGGGATATCGCGGTGCCATGGAGAGTGTTAGTCCTGCGTCTAATGGGCAAGGATTTTAATTGCTGCGATTTTCATAAGCAAGTGTACAACCACTCCTTTTCCCCACTTTCCCATCAAGTTTCACCAGGGCCATACTGTTATCCAATTGGATCTATGAAAGTATACTGCTTGCTGTGTTATCAACAGCATGTCTTTATTATAATTTAACATTATATCTAACAAGGATGAACAATCTTTGTAATACAAATTTAAGAAATTTAATTGAAGATGTTTTTTTTTCCCCCCAAAGTTTATCAGCACTAAAAATTTAAATTTAAATGTGAAACTAAAAATTCAAATAACCCAAACGTTATACATTGTGTCTAATGACTGACCAAAGATGGTCTTCGGAGCAAGGTAAAGTAACAAATAATCTAGCTCAGAATGCTCTCAATTCATAGCATTGAGCATTCAATCCACGGGCCTTGGCAGGTGGGCTTGCCAAGCTTGTTTCCTCTAAAGTAACAGGGCACCCGACATTCTTGCAAAATTTGGACCAACCGACAATCGCTTTGGGAGTTGTTGACAAACCCAATGAAGGCCCGCGGTCCCTTACGATTATGAATCTAACTCACGACTTCTTGACGCAGGGGCATAACCACAAGAAACAAAATCGACCCTCCCTTCAGACTACCCAAAAAAAAAAAAAAAAAAAAAACGAAATAGGAAAACAAAGACTCCACGTTTTAAGGTTACAGACAATCACAACAAATTACACCAACAGGATACACAAATAAATTCACCGTTGGGTTTCTTGAATTGCAATCCCATTGTTATTTTGTGGTACTCGGGACATTTTCAACGGCCCCCATTAATTAATTGGGGTTCCCTCAAACTCCTTGATCAAATCAGGATCAACGTTCTCTTCAGGCTCCCACGTGGCCTCATCAATATCCGTCCATTTGACAAGGTACTCAAGCTTT